>DWMZ01000519.1:0-21881 GCA_018249855.1 Eueides tales michaeli | reverse complement strand
CAAAGTGAACCTAGTGCTAAGACTTTGTCCTATTTTCCCCTAAATTTTCGATTCATTACGTGTAGGGAGACGGAACTCCCGCACTTGGTCTATCGGAGCGGGAAAATATTAATAAAACAATTATATGATTGTATAAACATTTACTGACTTATCAATTATTCACAAGTAAACACACAGGAAAATGCTAGCTGAAATGAATTAAGGGGGGTTTAAAATTTCCAAGTAATCTTCTACGCTGTATTTAACGATTGAGCCTTGAACTTCTAAATAATGAAGATTTCGTACGATCGGCTATCATTTTGTAATAACGTCGTAGTCCTATAAATGACGGTAGGCTGCCAGCAGCCTTGTTAACCTTTTCTGTTAGTGGTTGTATTAAAATTTGTATATTATTGTAGTTTGTATTAAATTAAAGTTTGTAGAGAGCTTTTCAAAATATATTAAATTATTATCAAAGTTAAAATTATCTATAAAATAAAATATATTTTGTTATTAAATAAACTTAATTTTATTCAATATAACTACATTAACTTGTTAGTTGCTAGTTAAAAAAATCTCATATAAAAAAATCTTATATTTTCCATTTTGAAATGAGCAGTTTTGTTTCAGTAAATTTCTAATTATTTTTAACTATCATAAAAAATCGTGGTAACTCCGCCTGGTAACGAGGTAAAGCGCGGTGAGTTCCCGTACTCAGCACGCAGTGTCTCAAATTCGGCTGTAAGTTGGGAACTGAATAGAATGTCTAAACACTAGCTTCCCAAGCTCCCTCTGCGTACCCTAACATGTTCAGGATACAGAGTTAAGTTTTATGTTTTATTACCTGAACTATATAATTATTAGATCTGCATTTAGTATTTATAAATGTGCTTTTACACTATATCAATATACATATATATATATATATATATATATATATATATATATATATATATATATATATATATATATATATATATATATATATATATATATATATACATATATAGACAAATTTTGGTATTTCAGATAGGGAATCTTATGATTATATTGTTCCAAATCGGGCCAGTCACTTTTTAAAGTAGTTTCTGAAATATATCGATTTTTCAGAATTTGACTGCCAGGGGACTGACGAGGGTGACACAGTACTGATAAAATACACAAATTCATAAGAAATATATGACATTTATTAAAAATTTCTTAGAAACGAATGAAGGCACAGTAATTATTTTTAAGTTTTACATTTTGTTAGAAATCGTTCTTTCTTTGTTTTCAAGTCAATTATGGATACTTTCTTACTCACCCACTGTTTTAATAAGATCGGTTTTGTAATATCACATTCTGCATAAGTTAAAGTTTTTAAGTAACACTCATCACATGTTCTCTCTAGACATCTCTCAGAATATCGGTCGGTCCTGAATCAAACTTTGCACTTTAATTCTGGCTTTCGTTGCTTTATGTTTTCTTTGGATATATCTAGTTTTATTATTGACATATGTCAATGCTTTGTTTATTCTCCATAACTTGTACTTTTCTACTATCCTTCCAGATATAGCTTGTTTAAACTTTGTCTTTTCTGTATAACTCTTTATTTTACTGTAGTTTTCTTCTAATTGAATTTTAATAACTTCACCGAAAAGGGCTTTCTTTACTAATTCCTTCTTTTTAGTTACATCTTCACTCATTTCTTCGATTCTGGTTTTTGGCGTTTTTTCAACAGACTTTATAACTTTTTTCAATAGATTTTTGACTCGTTTATATTTTTGACGCTGAGTATTCAATTTAGTTCTGAGTAACAATAGCTTTCATCTTTTTCAATTACTTATTTCTGAACTCTCTGTCTTTCGCTTCTCTTTTTGGCTTCTTTTGCTCTTTGGTTTTCGTTAACAATATGTTTATGTTTTTCAGGAACTATTAGTTGCGTTTCATCGTCAGTAGTTGAAGAAGTATTATGGCGTATAAAATTATGAGTGGTTTGTTTTAATACTTGTTTCTTTTGCCTATAGTTTGATGAATATTTTTTCCATTTCTTTCTTGTTGATCGTTGATCTCGAGGTGTCATTTCTTTAACATTTTTGTTTTTCTTTATATTCAGCTAATCTGATGGGGTCGCTTTTAATTCTTGCCAAGCGGGCCTTTTCAGCTTCTCTTTTCTTTTTTAATATTCCTTTCCTAGTCAAACTCTGTTTTTTAGTTGCCGCCATGATGTTTTAACCTGAAATAAATGAAATATATGTTTACACACTATAATTATAATGTAACTGTTGAGATAAAAGTGATCTAAAGCAAAAAACATCAGTACTCTGGAAACACGTCAGTCTTTTGGCGCGATTTCCGACAAAGGACTGACGCCAACGGACTGACGAAAAGGTCATGAATTTGAGGTTATATTTACAGCGAATGCTTATTTTGGTATTTTCGAATATCAACAAGTTACATTTTAACATAACATAGTAAAGTATATAAAAATCAAAATAAAACTCAGATTCACAAAGGAATAACAGCTTACCACAATACTGAAATCTTGACTGGATCTTGACACTATAATGGCGACCGGTAAATAGCGTGGTTCACAGCTAACAGTACTAACAATATTATAACTTTAAAAAGTGTTTGTCCTCGCACCCATGATATTTCGCGGTAATTTCAAATTTGAACAGTATACTACGGTCTGACGAATGAAAATGAACACTAAGTTAATTTCTTTTTTTAAAAACAATTTAAAGATTATTATATTATGAAAATCGTGATATACATTCCTACATACATCACATATTATAACGAAATAATAAGCTTTCTTATATGAATGGTGATATTTAATGCATAGTCGTTTGATTGAGCGTTTTTGGGGTTGTGACATGCCATAGAACTGACATTTTGAGTATATTTTTTTATTTTCAGAAATTGCTGTTTATAGTAAATATCTGAAATTGGGTGCTCAAATAAAACAATATGCATTATTTTCGAATTAAAAAAAAATCTATAAAATATAATATAATTTCATATCTATCGATTGATGACATTGAGTTGTCCACTTTATGTAGAATAAGTAGTAGTAGTAGTAGTTACACAAAATGGTTTTATATCCATATTATTTTTATCAGTGCATTGAAGGAAATGGCTGACGTTGAAGTAGGTCTATTTAGGCTTTCAAGGCAGAGGGTACTTGGGAGCCTAGTGTTAAGACACTTCGCTCCGTTTCCACTTTCAACCCCAATTTGAGGTATTGCAAGTTGAGGCGGGGCCCAACACCGCGCTTTTTTCTGTTACCAGATCCAAATAATAAATATTTCATTTCCTTGAGTGGCAATCGAATCTATAATACAGATGTACTTAATTTGGGAAGTATTACTAATTTGTCGAAAACTGAAAGCGATACCGAGAAAGTCGTTGCACATACGTGTGTTTGGGTTAAGCTCATACAAAAACTATATTTTTGTCAAATTATGTGGCTGCTATTTTATTTTCATACTACGGATGACGAACGCTGATTCAGATATCACGTTACTAAGATTCCCATGCATGCAGATGAGAAACATAGTAACGTTTCGAAAGCAAGTTTTACACATTCATTAGTACTTCACTGCACTTCTAATAAATAAAAATTATTATTATGATTTAGAGATTATACTATAAAGATAAGTCGTCGAAATTCATATGCGCTTGTTACAACTATATAATTTATGTTATTAGCATGATCGTTGTAATAAGCGTATAACAATTTCGCCGGAGCTTGGTGAGAACGAATGGTGTAGTTGGACAAGCCGCTTGGACGGTTTCCAAAATGTGCGGCTTAAAATCCTGCTTCGTTCAAATTTTTATACGTTTTCAAATTTAGTATTCTAAGGACGTATTTCGCATACATTCTTCCAAAAGTTTTATATATATTTTATATGCCTTACTTATTTTTGAGTCCTGCCGTGGCGCAGCGGCACAAGCGTGTGACTGTAACCGACAGCTTGTGGGTTTGATCACCATTCAAGGAAATAAAATATTTTATGTTTTCAATTTAAATATTTTATGTTTTCATTTCTTCGCTCTGGTAACAAGGCAAAACGCGGCGTTGAGTTCTGCCACTCAATACATAATGCCTCAACTTCGGCGGAAAGTGAGGAACAAAAGTGGAACGGAGTGCATAGATAATGTTTTGTGTCACTGCGAGATTTTTGAAATAATAAATAACCTAAGCTCAGATCATTGTGGTTAAAAATTTTCATTAACTGGCAAAGAATGAAATAAACGTAAGGCAATAACAATTAGACCGATCACTAATAATAAAATAAATCGTTATTCCTATAACATTACGGAAAAAATCTCAAGTATAAATATGTTCGAAGCACATCCAAATCTTTTGTATGGAAGATGTTTTTAAATTACTGTCAACCGAGCTTGACAATATTTTTAAAACGAAAAAAGTTTATAAAAATTCAAATTTAAAATTCAGTGACTGGGCGACCGTTGGTATTTACCGAAGTAGGGACAAGATGTACGAATTGTATAATATGAGGCAATGGAATCATGATCCAGCGTTCCTATTAAGGGTTAGAAATTTCTCAAAAATGTTTAAACGTGTTTATATCCGCGCCAAGTCTATATAAATATAAGAGATAAAATTTTGAAATCCCAAAATAAAACCAAAGCTACATGGTATTACGATTGTAACTGGGAGATCTAGAGCTGTCCGTGAACCTATAAAATTAAATATTAAAAATGTTATATTAGAATCGGACTTGGAAGTGACAAAAGCTTTTGAGAAGATTTTCTCGGAAGCACCAGTCAAAGTGACTTATTCACTACCATCATCTCCCTATGAAGCGGTAACCATATTAAAAAACCATGTAATCAAATACAGACATAAGTTCGTCGTTAAGCTGTCCAAATCTACGCATACCTGTACAGATAGTACATTTATATGTCAATGGTCCACATTGGTAATGAGAAACAGTACGGCTCATGGAGTTCTTGTACTCGGCATTCGGCGATATGCTCTCACGGATGCCTACCGTAGAGGTGGCGATACTTGGCTGGGGTCACGCACCACTGATTACACGGGGAGGATTGTAAAAAGTACGAACGATTTACTATGTATGTAACATTTAGCACATTCAATACTCCTGAGTTATGTCTGATCACGAGTACAGTGGTTTATGTAGATTAACATAATAATCAATCAATATCAATAATCTTTGTCGATAACAGGACTATCTAAAACAAAAAAAGAGTTTTTTATTTAACTGTCAAGACAATATTTGAAAGTTTTCAAAAGTGTGGTCTCACGAAGTCAAACAACTATAAAACTAATTTACATAAAAATTTAAAAACCCAATTAAACAAATTGTAAAATTTTAATTCTACATAATAATAAACGTCATCTCTCCTAATTAAATCAGAGCAGGGGTTACGAGTCCATCACTTTGTCCAGAGACAGTTAACAGGCTTATTTTAAATTATTTAGGGTAGGGTAGGTAGGAGAGAAATATATTTTTGAAGTTGCAGTAAAAATGGTAATTTCATGTATTTGTGATTTGTAAACGAGTATTAAACTACAAAAAAAACCATTATTGAAAAACGAATCAATAGCATACATATATTCAAACAAGTTGAAACACAACTTATCACAGGTAAATGTGCTTAAATTTTAGTATATCTATTTTTTAGCCATATCCCACGCCATTATTGCCATTTTATTATATTTCCTTTCTGGTAAACATCACTCGGCGTTAACCATATACCGTAGTATAATTTGTGCTTCCATTCGGTAGCAATGCAGAGACACAAGCGTGCGATTGTAAGCGCTATAGGTTAATCCCCACTTAAGAAAATGAAAAATTAAAATATTCATTTCTTTGTTCTGGTATCAAGACACATCGTGGCGTTGTGTTCCGCCACTCTACACGACATATCTCTTATTGGGCGGAATATGGAGATTGGAAGGAAATGTTTTAACATTAGGTTCCCAAGTTCTTTCTGCATACCATGTACGGGATTCAAGTTGTTTTTTTTGTATGACCGAACTCAACACACACTTATATATTTATCTAGTTATTTATTTCTTTATCTATTTAGATAAAGAAATAAATAACTAAATAAATGAATAAATATATAAAAAAATAAATGAATAAATGAATGAATAAGGGAATGAGTAAATGAGTAAGTGAATGAGTAAATGAGTAAGTGAATGAGTAAATGAGTAAGTGAATGAGTAAAGGAGTAAGTGAACGAATGAACGAATGAATGAATGAATGAACGAATGAACGAATGAATAAATGAACGAATGAACGAATGAACGAGTGAACGAATGAACGAATGAACGAGTAAACGAGTGAACGAATGAACGAATGAACGAGTGAACGAGTGAACGAGTGAACGAATGAACGAGTGAACGAATAAACGAGTGAACGAATAAAAGAATAAACGAATAAACGAACGAACGAACGAACGAACGAACGAACGAACAAACAAACAAACAAAGAAATAAATAAATAAATAAATTGTTAAAAGTATGAGATATTTCAAATATCTCTAACGTGCTTAAATTTGAATCTGTGAACATAAGCATTTATAGAAGCTGCATGACTGCATTCATCTACCAATTGTACTACCACTTCAATATGACCCAGCTAGGTGCAAGATTGAGTTCGACATTTGATACTAATGTGATCGCGATGAAGTTAAAGGAGGCTGCACATTAATCGGCCCTCACAAACTTATTATTTATCTTTTCTAAATATGTTCAGTAGTAAACTTTTTAGTGAGTACGATCCTCACTCGTGGCTACCTAACACAGTTTTACTAACCATATAAACATATTTTGAAATGTAAAAAAAGTCTATTTATACAACATGTTTGGTAAAAAAAACTTTGCTCCGATGTTACTTCATTCAAAGCGCCTATCTCTAATGGGATAGGCGGACAAGATGGAACACTAAATGCCTTTTCCGCACTTATCCACAGAGGTTATTCACTGAACTCTAAGAAACTTTTACAAATTCTATTAAATAAAATATTTTCCTTTTTTAAGCCCACTCACGCTGACGTTTACGCTGTACCCCGCGCTAAGCAGGGTAGGCAGAGCGAACTAGGCTACCTGGTTACCTATTAGATAATTTAATTTTATGTTCATTAAGATACTTCCGTTTCTCACTTGTTAACTCTTATTTCTTTTCAGCTGCACGCTGTATCCTGCACATGGCAGGATAGGGAAAGAAAATTTGGAAACTCAGCTTCAGCTCAGCTCAGCTCAGATTTATGTTGTGGCATTGTGTGTTGTATGGCGGAACTGAGCATCACACTTTGCCTTGACACAATTTTTACATTTTCTTTCAATAAAAGGCACGAAAATGTCTCTATATATATAAGGAACAATAAGGTCTTGCTGTAAGAAAACTAAAACAGATGCGAGTCTCAATACCGCTGTGAAAAGTTGTAATTAATACTTTTTGTTCGACTTAATAATTCCGAGCCACAACATTTGGCGTTCGGTGGCTTGAGCTTACTCCTACAAATTATTTGTTGAAATCTGAGGCCCGAACTGAAATTTCAATATATCCGGTGATTAATATTTTCCTATTAAATTACATTCTTTAATAAATATTGTTTTTAGGGTTCCCACCTAATTGCCCCTGCCGGCCCTGTTACGTGCGGGAGTAGCTGAAAAAATAAACAATGATTCTCTTATATTTCTAACTACATAATTAAAATTTCAAACTCACATTAATATAATTTGACGCTCATTGTTCCCACATTAGAACTTAGTAATGAAATACTAGCTTTCAGTGTATATTTGATTTTTATTTATTTTGTTAATATAATTTATTTTACACACATATACAATAACATACAGTAAACGTGTCATATGGCTATTTTCCCATAATTAAAATCAATATTAAAATGAGATGGAGGCACAGAGGCTCAGTGTCTGTCATTATACGTGATGGTGGGCGGTTCGATTCCCACTCGAGGGAATAAACATTCGGTTGCGTGTAAAACAACTGTCTCAAGAGGTTTTCACTATAAAATGATGGTTCCTTTAAAACTTTTATTATCAACGCTTAAGGTCCAGTATGCTTTTATAAAAAATACCATCAATTTATGAACAGAAGATAATTATCCTAAATAAAATTAAAGATGATTAAGGCAGGATTTTTTCCCGACAACCATGTTTTAAAGAATTCTACTACCATGTATCTTTTTTTTTTTGCAGCAGGATCTTAGTCTATATGGCCTGTCACATTTTATAAAGTCTATCGAAAAATCATATTTTATGTTGTCAATTCACCTTCAATTTAAAATAATTATTTTTTTTATTTAATACACGAAGTGATTGAACATGATTTTTAAGACACTTGAATATTTTTGGAATTTTCAATAATTATATAGTCAGTTACTTCTAACGAGATTTTTTAGCAGTGTGAAGATAGACCGTTTCCGCTCCGTTTTAAAGGGGATTCAAATCTATACTAGAGGCACGTTGCTGAGGGGCACAATCATGTGAGTTTAATCGTGACGACGTATCGGTTGGATCACCACTCGCGCGAGTGAAATCTATACATATAAAAAAAGGTGTGTTTGAACATAAAATATTTTTCAATAAAAATTAAATAGAGAAAAGTTAGGAAACATTAAAAGAATAAAAATTTGAAAATAAATCTTGTCTGTACTTTTGTAATTCTGTACGTTTATATGTTTGTCTCTTTACACACCCTAATCTCCGGAACTAATAAACAGATTTAAATGAAACTTTTTTATTGTATAGCTTAGCATAATAATCCTGCACCATATATTTTTTTATGGAAACTGGAACACCTGATGTAGAACTTTAAAAGGCCAGCTAAACTATTAGAAATATAGAATTAACGCCAAAATTATAAGGAGTTTCTGTTTAAATATGATTTTTTTTAAATCTGAAACATCTAGTTTAGATCTGTAATGAATCAGCTAATCTATAATACAAATAAAAATTATGTCTTACCAGACAGGTTTTATGTTGACTTATGAAATCGAGAATCTGAAATGTTTATGTTTCGACTAAAAGTAGTTTATAAAGAATTTTTCTATTTTTTTTTTCCAAAATGTAGAATAAATAAAAATTAGCAAATAATAAAAGAGAAAAGATTTAAATTTGACTCTATATCTGAATGTCTGTATGTGTGTATGTGTTGCGGACTGGGGCCCGCAATTTAAATCACGTATATGATACATACGTACATTTTTTAAAATTTTCACATCGTTTCTTGTATTTAATATTTTCAATTTTATATTTAATGTCTTCGTTTCTTCGCTCTGGTAAGAAGGCAAAGCGCGGTGTTGAGTTCCACCACTCAACATACAAGCTTGTCAATGCGTTGGTACGCGCTAATCTCTTTCTCTTCCTTGTACAGACAGCGATCAGTTACAGATGTTTTATAAGTATACGTTAAAGAACATTCAAACGCTATATGAGTAGATATAAGAACATGTGCGTATTCGATGTTTCCAATTTTTAATCGATTTGTAATATATTTTATATTAAATATTAAATTCCAAGTACCAGGCGAACTGCCAGCACATTTTGTGGTATAAATTTTAACTGCTATGAAATAAACGCTCAGATCTTACATTTAGTGAACTTAAAATAATATGCATATTATATTTGGTTTATATCCATGTAACTGATATATTTTGAGGGAAACAGAAATAGTCTTAATGACAAAGTCCAACATTTGTTACATTTATTTATATTTCTATAGTAACTCTATACTGAGACTTCAAGTAAGGTTACGGACTTAAGCAGCTTCACGCCTTTTCCTTATCGGTAGGTACAAAGAATCTAGTATGAATACTCCTATTTTTCACTTCCCAGAGCTAAGCATCGTACTTTGTGTAAATGCAAAATGTGGTGTTTAGTTCCAAATTACAGAGGAAAAACTAATATATTTCATTCCTCCGAGAGAGAATCGAAGACAACGGATTCTTGTTTATAGTCAGAAGCTGTCTTTCTAAATAATGAAATAAAGTAAATATTAGATCTCTGACCTCTAATATGCTGAACATTAAATCAGAGTCATAAAACAATTAGGACAATTGCCGTAAAATATTATTTCATCAAACGTTTTCACTTATAGTAATTAAGAGTGAAAGCCGAACTAAATGACCACTAACAAAATAAACGTCAATGAAATGATTGTAAAAACTTCTATGACAGTTACTACTAATGTAATTCTTTATATTATTTGTTTGTATCAAAAAATAATATATATATAAACATTTTTTTTATTTATATATATATATATATATATATATATATATATATATATATATATATATATATATATATATATATATATATATATGTGTGTTTATATTGCTTTTTCTTATTACATTGATATTTAATTTAATATAATAATGAAATCATTTGATGGTTTTCTATCCATTTTGAAATCTATCATACCTAGTAGTAAATGCGAATTTACAAAAAAACCTAGTTTTAAATATTAAAAATACACGCAGTTTTTTCTTATGATAAAAGCGCGATAGATAAAAGTTTTAATCACGACTAGGAAACCCTTTGTTACTCAAAATTTTATGCAAGTTCTTTGCCCAACTAAGTCACCTATTATATAAATCGAAAAAATCACTTTTTGTTAATTACAAAACACGTGTAACTCGGAGATAATTAAACCTTTTTAAAAATAGATGCTTGGCAAATGTTATAGACAGTCCTACACAACTTGTAAAAACTTACATCTCTTCTATACGCCTGCGAGTTCTAAATGACGATTTTACGTTATTTTTGATGGCGGTCATAAGACACTCCGTTCTTCACTTTCTGCTCTGCAGATGTTCTGCTGTG
The DNA here is from genome assembly GCA_018249855.1 of Eueides tales michaeli. Taxonomy (NCBI): domain Eukaryota; kingdom Metazoa; phylum Arthropoda; class Insecta; order Lepidoptera; family Nymphalidae; genus Eueides; species Eueides tales. Next base: position 11,071 of record DWMZ01000519.1, on the reverse strand, counting down.
TGTGATGTTAGGTTTTAAGTAGTAGATCTCAACTACAGGTCACTTCTGAGATTAACGCCCTTTGTAATAATTCGAATAGATAATAAAGATCAACGTACCACGTGCGACAACACGAACTTTCTCCCAGCTCCTGTATTTTAAAACTGTGATATTTTCTAATATTTCACATTTTTAATGTACCACAAAAACAAAAAAAATCTAATTAGGTAATACCTACAAGGTATCTAGCTTATTTATTTACGCAATGATTATATCGTATTGTTTAAAGTTTAAAAGATGAAAATACCGGAGAGTTCAGTGATGACAGTTGATTGCCTTGTGGTTTCTTTGTAATATCTCCGACTTATAAACTTCCTAAAACAATGAATGTGCTAAATTTACATCTGACTGTTTTTACTGATACTTACAGTCACAACAATAAAAAGTTCTGAGCATTAAAGTAATTGAGATAAAGTATATTTTAGTTATTTATATTTCATTGAATAGCAACTACGATTTACAGTGTGATTACTTTAAGGGCCGTTCCAATTTATATAGCTTTGTTGACAAATACGTAAACTTATTAATTGTACTGCTTAAAGTAAGTGATATTAGAGTAATAAGGATTTCATTTATTTTATTGTTTTAAAATTGTTAATCTTCACTGACTAATAAAAATATCTATTTAAAAAACGTATAAAAATTCGAACGGGGTATTTGAATCGCGCCTCTTGTATTTAGACGGATTCCAAATATAAGAGGTGCAGGTTCAAATGTCGCAACGTTAAAACTTTAATACCTTTTCAAAATAGGTTTAATTTAGTTACCTCTCAAGAGCTCCGTGACATTTGTCTGATGTCATAAAATATAAATTAGGGTCACAGGAATCATTACGAAATTAAGTGTCCTCATGACGATTAGCTTTCATTCCCAACAGATCTGCCTACACAGCCTATTGCGTAAATACTAGTTTAGGTGGAATTGCTTAATGCTTATATATGAATAGCGGAGAAAACTGGTTCTTAAGTGTACGTTCTTTCCATAAATTATACTATTTATGAGATACAGCGCGAAGGTCTCATAGAAATATATAAATATATAAACCTGTTACCATCACCTACACCAAGTTACGATATATTCGTTCACAACCGATAGACAGTGTTTAAGTATAATTAAATTATATTTCACGCGTCTAACTTTAGTACCGCATATTTAAGCGATCCTATAGCAATTTCATTACCCCGAACAAAATGCAATTGATAGTTTACTATTGTAGTTATTGTATACAGAAACGGCTGTACGTAGAGACTTAATGATGACACTTGATTTTTGCTCTACTTAAGTTGTTAATTTATATTACGTTTTATACGTTAAGATTTACTGCTTACTAGTAACCCGCTTACGGCCTCGCCCGATAAAACTATACGATCTCTAAATACAATTTAACAATATTGTTAACATTATTTAATTGTATTTAGAGAAATTATTTGGTCTTTTAATATGGTTATCTATATAGTTACAGCTTAGTTCAGATAAATCATTATTTAAATCTTTTGATTTTTTATTTAATTTTGCGTGATAAAATGTTAAGGTTATTTATATTTAACTAAGTAAGCGTACGTATCTAAGTACGCGCGCACGTGTAGCGTGTTTCCATTGTTTCGGCGTTAAGTTACCTATATAGTATTCCACAATTACATTTATCTTCCAGTGAAAGAGCCATTAAAATCGGTTCTCGACCCAGACAACCAAAAAGGCAGACAAAAAAAATCTTGCTGTGTGATTTAGCATCATACATGTATTCTGTAAACTATATGCATTTGAAAAAACATTGCTCATTCGAAATCACAGATAGGCATTTCAATTTTATTCATTTCTAAAGGTTATTTTGTTTATGTTAAGAACAGTTTCAATAAAAACACGCACTTAGCAAAGAAGGCAAACGAAATCTGATATATTGGATACCTCGTTCCTAGTTAATACACTTCCTTCCCATTAAATTCCCACCACTTCCTTTGCATTAATCGTGTATATTTTTTATAATACATTTTAGGGAACCCTTTTCAAACACATTGCATTGGTGGTCACGTGTAGACTGAGTCTATGAGTTAAAAAAGTTCAACGTTCTTTTCATTTTGTTAAAAGAATTCAAGAGGAAATCAAACCTAAAATAAGTCGTACATTTTCTCCCGTGTATCACGATGTCCTCGGAAATGGTATAAATAAATTGCAAAATTGTACAATGGTCCAACAACCGTCAAATATCTAACTTACGACAAAGGAGTGCTTCTGAAGTGAAATGTTGACAAAGACACGTATCACGTTTAAAAAATAAGAAAATGCAGATGGGGCTTGAGGACGAAACAAATAAATTTCAAAAGGCCAAATCAAACACCACTCTGCAGGAAAGCAGTACGGTGATGGTACTTTAAGCTTTTGAATAAAATGCATTGGAGATTACATATATTATCAAGTCGGCAAGTGAAATAAAAATTTGTAAGAACATTTGAAATAAAAAAATGAAAGACAAAAAAGCTATTTAACATAGCGTGTAAACTCCGGTTGGAGCCTTATAAGAAGTAATACAATATTTTTCATTATTCCGCCCCTCGTCATTGTGTCACGTGGTGTCGTGTCACAGCCAACGTTGTTATGTACATAGAATTATAGTGCACGTGAATATTCTGGCCGTTTTTTTCTTCTGATAACAAATAAATCAGTTAATATCTTAAGCCTACATATAGTAATATTATTGATCGCTGCCTGAACATGGAAAATTAACAAAACACAAAAATATCTGAGCATTCATTAATATATCAGAAACACTAACAATGAGTTTTATAATTTTAGTCTTTTTATTAACATCAGGTTAATCGATATGAATGCAGTCTGCACAATATACGTATAGGTACAAAAGTATTATATCATACGTAATTGTATTCATTAGGAAGTAAAACCTTCAAAACTAAGATGGTTCTGCGAAATAATGACGAGAACCATCGTAATTTTACCGATCTATTCAAATTTACTTTTCCACTCAGACCAAGTTGCGGGCTAAATTAGTATTTCAGATTTTGTAAATAACTATGAATGTATTGAATTTATTATTACTTAAAATAATATCTCATATTTAATTACATTTTTTAGATATATTTTATTAAAAAAAACTAATTTATAATTTTCCACAATATAAAAATAATTGGGAATTTAATGGGGTATTATTTACTGGGTTTTTTCAAAACGTCTTGATGTATTTAACTTAACATTTTAAAGACAATAGAAAAATTATACCTTGGTATTTTTTTATTTAAACTAGTCATCCTCTGGAACTTTGTTTGTGTTGACTTTATTTTTGTGCTACTTATATTTACTTTATTGAACAAGCCATTGTAGTGACGTTCCACTTGCTAGTCGATATGTTCAGTTAATTATTTTTTCAATATTCAATTTCAATTTCTCTAATAGTTTTTTATATTGTCAAAAATATATAAACTTTACTACTATGTCATCGCCGTAGTGGAGAGAAGCCATAGCCTGAATGTATCATGTTAGTTCTTCTTTTGAGGAAAAGATAATCAGGTTCACGCTGTATCCGGCACATTGTAATAAGGCACTCTATTCCCATTAAGACTTCCTTTCCCCCACTTTTTTGAGGCATTGGTAATTGAATAGCGGCACCTAACACCATAAATGATAACATTTAATTAAATATATTTTTTTGTCGTCATAGTCAAGAATTAGCATTCATACAAGTTCTTTGTACCCAGATTAGTACTGAAAGTACGTCATTTTAAAATTGTGTAACTATTTCTTAGTTGTAAGCTGAAGCTCAAACAGTTTGGTTTATTAAAACATATCATATAAAATGTGTTTCCAATTATTACAGTCGAACCTTTATTTGCGCGTACTAGTTTTTTTTTTTATTTTTTTATGGAAAAGATACGGCAAACGAGCGTACGGGTCACCTGATGGTAAGTGTTCACCGCCGCCCACGGCACCGAGTAACATCAGAGGAGCTACAAGAGCGTTGCCGGTCTGTAACGTGGATGGGCACCGGGGCCCGGCATTACCCAATGTGAAACGTAGTGGCCAAGGCCACTACTTAACGCCGGTTTTAAATACCGGGGGTGGTAACAATCCGGTCGAGTCTGCCCATGCGTGTTGCCATTGATGACAACGTGACTCTCCCACACGTACTTTAGTCGCCTCTTACGACACCATCAGTACCAGGGTGATTCTATTCTAAGATGGAATCACACGGCACAAATGGTCTTAACACACCCAGTGTTCCTTTTACCTACGATTTGCAAGAAAAATTGTATCTTTTCTTGGTAGAGTACGAAAGATGCTAAGGCAACTCGTTTTATTTATCCTTTGAACTTCTAATAAAAATGTATTTACATCAAAAAAATAGTTCTAAATAACATGAAAATATAGGCACATTTCAATCAGATTAAATAACTTACTTGGATTAAATAACTTACTCTATTTATCATTCGCGGTGAATTGAAAGATCTTAAAACTGTAATGCAAAACATCAATAGTATATGTTACCATTCTCCCGGTATTTTTATATTTAAAATTGACAGACAGTAAAGAGGGCCTGTGCATTTTATCAAGTTCTTTAGTTTAGTCAATAGACAATAAATCATATTATGACAAATAGACAATTCATGGAAATAACGAGAAATACAATAATAGATTTGTTTTCGAACATCATAATGTTAAGCTGGTAGTTTGAAGCAGTCTTAGAGCTGTGGCAGAGGTGAAGAACAAGATAGGTGAATCAAAAAACAATAAAAAGAACTATTATAAATTCATTATACAGTGGTATATCTAGTTTAAACATAGCGTACGTTAATACGAGCTAAAGTTCTGTGACCAAAAGTAAAAAGAATGAAAACGTCAATGGTTCACTTCGTTCACGTTCTCTATATTAAATGGAACGTAATAAACGATGACACAGTTCTAAAAATAGATTGGTTATATTTTTTTTCTGTTTTGTTGATTTTGTTTCTCTGTTGCCATATCACATAAAATGTCTGAACTCTTTAATTGATTTTGTTTTCACACATATTTATATAAAATAAATTTAATGTTCATTTGAATTCGTTAAACTGAAATGTATGCCTTTCGAATATTGTTATAGTAGTTATATTTATATGTTTTCACTAAAAGATATGTATACTAATATTTTATGTTATAACTTGTTTAACTGAACGCGCTAGTCTCAGGAACTAGACTACAGAATAAAAAAAAAAACACAATAAGAAAACGTGAAGAATCTAAATTTATTTTACGTAATCCAAGGAAAATCTATTAAGGTAAAAAAAATATTCTCTACAATTATGTTTCATCTTTATCTGTCACAGAATTAATACACTTTCTTTCGATATCACAACCACACACCGAAATAATATTTTTTTTTTAGCTTCACGCTGTATCCCGCGCATGGCAGGGTATGGAGAGGGAACCCGGGAACATAGTGTAAAGACACTCCATTCTACTTCCGTTCCCCACTTTCCGCCGAATTTGAGGCATAGTATGTTGAGTGGCGGAGCTCAACGCCGCGCTATGCCGTATTACCTGAGCGAAGAAATTAAACATTAAATATTTAAATTGAAAATATTAAATATTTCATTTCCTCGACTGGATATCGAACCCAGAACCTGTCGGTTACAGTCACACGCTTGTGCCGCTGCGCCGCGACAGGCCTCAAATAATAAATTAATAATGTATATAAAACTATAATAATATATAAACATAAATTTCAACATGTTCTAATTTCAAATGACGTATTTGGCACAAATTCCTACAATTTTTTATACATATTTGATGTAATAAGCACATCCGCTGCTTATTACCATACAAATGACAAACAATTAAAGCCTAACAAAAGCCTACTCAATGCTCTTTGAAGCAAAGTCATGTCGTTACATCCATCCATCCAGTCGTACCGGACATTTGAAATACAAATTAGGCTATTTATTTACTTTAACTGGACGTTCATACTGTACAGTGAGAGATTTATAACTGTGTCACTTTATTAATAGAAAAGTAAGTACTTTTTGTTCTTATTTTTCTTCTAATAAAGTGACACGGTTCAGAAAGCGTTAAATAAAAATTCTTATAATAGTGATGTAATAGAACTTTTTAATATTAAACACACATGTAAGCTTGTTTTTAGCTTCATTCTAAATCCCACGATTAGTAGGAGGCAAACGAAATCTGAGAACTTCGACTTAGGACACTCCAACTTCTGTTGCCCACAACAAATGACTTGTTTTGTTACTTTAAAGTACTCAGTTATCCACTTCCCGTCCATATTTAAAACATAGCTAGTTGTGTGACATTGTCCAATGCGTCTTAGCTTGTTACCAGGCCATGAATTGGGAGTAATAAATCTATATATAGTACTTATCAGTTATTTATTACATACATCAATGTACTCGTAAGTATGTATTGCTATAATAAATGAAAATAAATGAGAAGTTAAATCATCAGTTGTTGTTCTTTATTTAATATACCATAAAAATACATGATCGTGCAGAGGAAAGCGTCCGTCTTTAAACACATCCAGAGTGTGGATTTAATTTTTATTCGGGGGAGGGATTATATTTAAATGAATTCATTTTCTCCGCTTTGAAAGACAAAGCACGCCGTCCAGCACTTAAGCTTTAAAATTAAAATTTGACTAATTTTCTTTGTCTTCTTTTTTTCCGGTTAAGAGACACTTTAATTTAGATTTAAGCAATTAAGAGAAACCTATCTAGTCCCGGGAAACCGTAGGGTACCGGCAGCGCAAGACCGATGTACGTGTATATCCATAAGGGATGCCTGTGACCAACTGTGGGCGTCAAAAGGCTGATATGATAATGATAATATATTAGAAGTCATCCCTTGACAGCTTACATCACTGTACGTTACTTGGTCTGTATATTCTATTAGCTTAGCTTTCTACAATAATAAAATATGTAGATTGATGATTTGTCGGCAAATTGAAATATAGTGATGGGTTCTGTGTACAAGCGTTCTGTTTTCTTTATTTACTCGACGCAAACAGAATTTGTAAAGGGCTGTCGGGTATAGCTGGACAGTTTTTTATCTAAAACAATAAAGAGAAAGTTAGCAAGTAATTTATTGCTTTAACGATTTTTTGGTGATTGCAATTTTTTTAAGGCAACTTTCAGATTAGACAAAAGAAGCTTTACGGTTGTTTCTTCGTAGCAAAGTAGGCTACTATAATGTTAGACTTAAGACGCACAGTTCTCGTAAAGTCGGCCCGCTAGCGTGCGATTGTTAAACGCGAGAGGTTGTGTGTTCGATTCCCGCTCGAGAAATAGATTTTTTAAATATTTGCAATCACTCTGGTAACAAGGCCCAGAGTGGTGTTGAGTTTCGCTCCACACGCTACACAATGCCTTTATTGAAGGAAATTGGCGAAAGGTAGTGTGTTAACAGAAATTGAGTGCCTTAACACTAGATTCTCAAGTCTCCTTTACCATGTCACACCCTTACCATGTTTGGGATACAGTGTGAACCTAAAAAATATCAATTTTCTGGATATTGTACGTTGTGAGACGGAACAAAACGTCGCTCTTTTTGCCTTCGCTTTGTTTTTTTGCCAGAGCGAGAAAGTGTATAATAGAAGACACAATCTTCGCGTTTTCAGCCGTATGCTATGCCCTTGCACAACAACGAAGAGAGTATAGAGTAAAATTTTATAATATGTTGAAGATATTCTCGTAACGATTTGCATATTTGCAAGAGACTCGTTATGTATATATCTATTGCGCTATTTACATATACAGGATTGAAAAATATATGATTTTTAAAGTCGTTGCACAAAACAGGCCTCAAAAATGGAAACATGAATAATTTGTATGTATTGTCAAATATTTTTGGTTTCTCAATTATATTAAAAGTAAAATTTTAACCCTTTATAATATTAAGTAATACATAAATTTGTTTCATTTCACGCTTTATATCCAATGCAAAATAAAAAACAAGAATTTAGTATTCAACGAATAATCTCCAGATGAATATAACGTGCTTGCCACGTTTTTAATGGATATTGACAACTATCACATTTACAGTCAGACGCTACACTACGCCACGATAGCCTCAAATAGATAGAATAACAAACAAAATAAACATACTTAATTATCGAAAAATCTAAATTTATAAACTGATTACATTATTTAGGGCCTATTTTGGCGAAGGGACACAAGCGTGCGAGTGTAAACGCGACAGGTTCATTTCTTCGCTCTGGAAACGATGCAAAGCGGCCATGAGTTCTGCCGCTTATTACAAATGCCTCAAATACGGCGGAAATTAGGAAACGGTACAGAGTGTCTTAACACAAAGTTCCCAAGTTCCCTTTACTGTTAAAGAATGAACGTTATTTTAAACCGATTGAAACAATTTGTACAACAGCTGCTGCGTATTATTCCTATTTCTAGTAATTAATGTAAGGGAGTGATCTTGAAATCTCATCTCATTTCATTTATTTATGAGCGGAGCTTATTTTTTAAACATATTATTTAGTAACAACTTACTGTGAAACAAAACATTAAAATAAAGCTACATTATGTGGCCGCTTACGTCTTAATAATGTATTGTTTTATTTGTTTTGTTGAATTTCTTTCTTTTAAATCGTTCTTATTATAAATTTATTATATAAAAACATATGTGACAAAACATATGTAGAAGAAAACTGTCTGAAATTTTCGTTTCACAATAATGAGGCGACTGTAAAATATCGAGATACAAATCTTCATAATAATTTCACACTTCATAATAGCATATATTAAATCGACTTATTAAACCTAATAGATTATATTTTCGATACTTGGAGGGGGTTTGAAGCAGAGCACAAGAGGAACCAGGAACGTAAGAAACTACGTAATGCTTTCCTCATTTTATTATAAGTTAAATCTTATGAATTTATAAGGCTGTCTCTTTTTACTGTAGCTTTTTGTTCATTGATTTTCAAATTCAGCTTTTAATTCAAATATATCGAAAGACTTTATCTTCACCAGCTTTCCAAATCAGATATACATATTACAACTATTTTGAGTGTGTTTAGATATACTTATTGTAACAACAACAAATTGCAAAATTGGACAGACAGAAGAAATATAATACTAAGGCAACATCGTCCTCCACTCCCCACCCATATTTTGAGACATTAAATGTTGAGTCGTGAAACCCTACGAATCACTTTATTTTCTACCGTAGCGAGGAATTAAATTAAAATAATTCATTCATCCTAAATGGTAATTGAACATGCAGTCGTTAACTGCCGCTTTATATTTATATATGTTGCGTCACTGTCTACAACTTCTTCTGGTCTCATATTTTATACGCACTCTGAATTAGTTAGACGCCAATTAATTAATGTTATTAAATTACCATTGCATATAAATAGTTAACGTATTGAAATTATCTATTAGTGCTGCTTTAGATAGATTGAGCGGGAGGAATTGGGTTAAATTCCTCGAAGCTATGAGATGTGGATATGCAGTAATAATTTTATTGCTTACGCTAAAAAATATATTGAAAACATTGATTATTAGAAAAATTATCTGCTGGTACACTTTGCACGTATATGATTTTTTATTGATTCAAATATTTAATGTATTAATAATAATTTTCACACTGATAATATATTAATGTATTAATGTGTATGTGTACAGTTTAGTAGAATATAATATATTCATCTGGCTTACAACATATTTCTATGTATGTACAACACTCTTGTATAATATAACTTTCTTTGAGCTGCAGCATCCCCAGTATTGTAGATAGGATATAACTACGAGTTATGTATGACACATGTTATGTATGAAGTGCCCGAGGTAACTTCGACCGCAAGTATGGTGGATTACATAGCAACGATTAACGTGTAATATTGCTTACAACCTTTCTCAATAAACGGACTATTCAGTACGTATAAAATATTTCTATGTCGCTCATTACCTTAGGAATAAATGTCTACATTTTAAATACCTACTAATATATTTTAAGATCCGCGCGGTATGTGCACTACTGAAACTTACGCAGAGGGTTAATATTAAGTCACTCCGCCCCCACTTTTCGCCAACATATTTATACATATTGAAGCAGCTACTTGTTACCCTTATATTTTGCCTCAATTTCGTTATTAATCTGATCTGATCGTTACTCTATTTACAATTCGAAGAGTATTAAAAGATCTGAAAACCGTGATGCAAAATATTATTAGTAGCAGTGTATTTTTCCAGTATACTAAAATGTACATATCTATAATTGGCAGCCATTGCAAAAGTGCTGAGCGTTTCATCAATAGTTCTTTAGTTTACTCAATAGAAAATGAAAAAGATTCTTGAAAATAATGTGAAATACAATAATTAATTTATTTTAAAACCGGCAGCTTGAGGCAGTCGTGGAGCTGTGGCACAGCGTAAGTCTGTAAACACGATGGTTGTGAGATCGATTTCCACTCGGAAATCTCATATTTAATATTATCATTTTATAACATACACAGGTCTACAATATAAAGGATGGTGTTAAGTTCCAGTCAATACGTAATGTTTCCAAAATTCGGCGGAAATTACAGAACTGAGTGAGGTCTAAGCACATGGTTTCCTCTGCCTATCCTGTTATATCCCGGATTAAAGCTAAAGAAATAATTAAAGAACTATCTTCTGTTCTGTGACCGGAAGTAAAAACACCAATGGTTCACTTACGCTCTCTATATCAAAGAGAACGCAATATACCTTGACACAAATCTTAAAATAGATCGCTGGTTTTTCAATTCATTTTTTCTGTTAATCGCACCTGAATAACTCAATAGACCGTCTTGTTGTAGCAGAACAACCAATTCTAAGCGTGTAGATTGTAGATTTTATTCCCACTCGAAGAAATGGGTTATTTTTAACCTCCAACACAGAAAAGGGATTGGGTTTGACTTGTCTGTGTGTAAGTCATTGGTATAGTAGCTCTTGAATGAATTAACCAATTTAAGTGCGGGTTTTTTCATTTGAAAGTCTTATTTATACTCGTACTTCTTAACTGTAACTTAAATTTACTATGATACTCGTATTAGCAG
>DWMZ01000518.1:0-21882 GCA_018249855.1 Eueides tales michaeli | reverse complement strand
GACAAAACAAACAATACAAATACAAAACAAAAATATCAACAAGTGTCCTTCAAATTATTACGTCATTCAAGATTAAAGTTGAAATGCGTTCTAATATTTAAATATTACCGATTTAAAGTACCTATTATTATTTCTATTCAAATATCAAAACCTACAAATTATTATTATTACTTTAGTGAACATTTTTAACTACTTTAAGTTATCTTTAGTATTATAGTTCTTATTAAATTGTATTAGAGAACAATTTTGAATATACAAAACCTATTTTATATTTTTACTAAACAATCTATACTAAGTAATCTCTTTAATAGTTCTTAACCCATGAAGTTAAAGCATAATTTAGAATGCAAAAACTATTCCCTAATTACGAGTAACATAAACAACAAAGATGAGTGCGTGTGAGTGAGTTAACGCTGCATGTGTACGTATTTGTGCGCTTACGAAAGTGTTCGTAAATTCAAAATCGAGAGTACATGAAAAATGAACCGAACGAAAAGAAAGCTTAGGCGTTCTAAAGAATGAACAGATGAACATACTTTTTAAAAATATGAGTTCTTTCGTTCGGTTCTATAATAAAACGAACACCTCTATTTATGACAGACTCACTCACTCATCAAAAACCTAATTTTTCTTCTATGCGACTGTGATTATGATCACGGTAATACGATGAAGGTAGATAACGGTATTACGATGTAGGATATATATAGGAAAAAAAAAACTGACTGATTGAATTGCAATTAAGAAAGCAAAAATGTCTTTTCTTGCTTTTTAATATGAAATTTTTATTAAGGAACGTTGGCGTAAAGTATTTTTGTTTTAATGATTAGTATTAATAATGTATTTACAAAATGTACGGTATTCCATTAAAAACAGAAATGTTAAGTGAAAGCTTTTTCTTTATGGAAAGACTAGGCAAACTAACGTACTTTGCAACGATAAATGCTTTTGCTTTTTGATAGTGTCCATGTCGTATAGACTCGGAAACATTGTCGCAGTAACTTTTTTCATAGTTGTGTGGTGTGAAGTTCCTACGAAAGCACACAGTGGTTTTAGAAAAACTAAAATCATATTTAGTTTTAGATGATATAATAAATGAATTTGCCGATAAATCGACAGGAAAATGTATATTTACTCGTTCACTCTACTCAGCTTCACGCTGTATCCCGCACTTGGCAAGGTAGGTAAGGGAACTTGTGAATCTAGTGTTAAGACACTCCGTTCCCCACTTTCCGTCGAATTTGAGGCTTTGCGTGTGAGTAGCGGAACTCAACGCCGCGTTTTACCTTGTTACCAGAGCGAAGAAATGAAAACATTAAATATTTAAACTGAAAATATTAAACATTTCATTTCCTCGAGTGGGGATCGTACCCACAACCTGTCGGTTACAATCATACGCTTGTGCCGCTGCGCCACGACCGGCCCCAAATGTATATTTAAGGCCGTTTTCCGAATTATCAAAACAGTAGAAACGACATTTCAATTGCTAACGTGGGGTCCGATTTAGTGATGGCGCCAACATTTATCAGTTGTATTAATAATTCGGACTCCTTGTTAGAGTGCTTACGGATTCAACTAGTTAAATATAAACGAACAGAGCATTTTTTTGATATAAACAAGAGCGCAATATGTGGTGTACCCGATGAAGATGGTAAAATGCTTGTATTTCAAGCATTTTTCGTAATCGAGGAAAGTGACAATAGTGACATTGACGTGGTATATCAAAGTAATGAAAATGCTTACTCCAACCCGTCGATACTGTAAGCACTAGTCAAGTTTTATCTAATTTTGACACGGGGATTCTAACTTAACTATTTGAATATCGACATCTATTATGCTTGCATGTCAGGAATACATTCTCATGTCTAGATTGGATGTAAACGCTTATAGAGCATGAATCTTATGTACGCCTGCCGAGTGTCACAAGTGTATAATAGGGCTATAAGGTTATAGCAATCATGTCAAATGTAAGTTGATATTTGACATTGACATTTAATAATCTTATTCCAAAAGCATATTACGAAAGATATAATAATAAAATTTCATACTCATCAATAGTGTTTTTATATTAATGTTAGTTGACGTCTAATTCAATTGTTAGACATGAACACAATCAGGAAACTGTTTCAAACCAAGTTTCATAACATTCTTATAAATAATAACTTACACACTACCGGACCACAACTAGCATGGACAAAATCAACATTACCAAAAACATTTATTAGTAACAACAAAAAAATATATCCTCCTCAAGAAATTGGCGAAGAACCGAGACCAGCAGTAAGAATAATGAAATTATAAGTACATAATCATTTTATTAAGTAGATTATTAACTTTAACTAATTAAAAAATGTTAAATTTTAGTTCGTATGTCATCAGAAAACAAACGTTAAATATAGCCCTGACAAATTATGGTACATTGCTTGTCTTGTGAGAGGAATGACAGTAGATGAAGCCGTTAAACAACTCAGTTTTATCAACAAAAAAGGTGCTACATTTGTTAAAGAAACTATACTTGAAGCTCAACAATTAGCAGTTACTCGCCATAATGTAGAGTTTAAAACTAACCTTTGGATAGGTAAGCAATCTTTAAGAAGAATCATCAAATTTGAAACATTTGTGTGTAAGAGGAAGAATGACACTTGACCACATCTTTTTTTTACTTGGTGCTCCAAGCAGAATAGTTTTAGACAACACAGAACCTCTTATTTTCAGATTGCTGGTGTCTGTCATTGGCTTATTTCAGGAATGTTACGAACATTTAGCTTAAGACCTGATAAATTGGAATTCATAGTTGATATAATTATTCCCAACTTGGTGGGATAACAATGGCAGTTGCCATGTATAAAAGACTGTCAGTCTTCATAGTATGTCACTATATTCAATATACCAAGTTTTTCTAAATTATAAATTTCTTGACTATTTATGAATTTATGCCAAGTATATGGATTGAGCCATGAAGCTTCATGAAGGCTTTGTTAGAAAATATATTTTTTATGTAAATGATATAGTGGGTGGAAATATTCTGACTGGAAATCTGACTCATGAGTGTCTTAACATCAGGTTCTTAAGTTCTCTCTGCCTACCCTGCCATCTGCAGGATACAACATGACTATGACGCCAACTCCACTAAACCAAATCAATTTTAATAACTCTGAATCTAGCTTGGTTTTGTTATTGCCACCTTTATATTGTCTCTAGTTTATTATTAAGATGTCATTTGGTATTCCAAATTCACATATGAAAGAATTTTTAAGAGCTAATCTATTGAGTCCTAATCTAATCTATTTTAATTAATGCTTTAGTAAGGTTGGATTAATTCTTATAATCTTAATTCCCCCTGACATTAACTTTGAATTGAAAAAAAATATAGGTATTGTAAAAAAAGTTAAAAATCAAAATTTTTGTTATAAACATACCTTATTTTAATAATTGATTAAATATGTAAAAAAATAAACTATGAATCATAATTAATATATAAAAAAAATAATTTCAGCTGAATCCTTTACGGGTAAAGGTATGTCAATAAAAGGCATAAGAAGACATGCTAGAGCTAGATTGGGAAAAGTTAGGTATCAATACAGCCATTATTTTGTACGTTTGGAAGAAGGAAAGCCACCAAAAGATTATTATAAATTAAATCCACTGACCCCACAACAACAATTAGACAAATGGTTGGAACAAATGAGAAAACGAAAAATTATTAATTCATATTAAACTGTATATATAGTTAAATAATATAAACTATTTAATATAAAATTTGAAAGTGTAAAATTAGATACAAATATATACTATCAATATCTTATTGTATTATTATTCTACATGTCTTTAGACAATCATAATTGTTATAAACTTATAACCTAAAAGTTCTGTTTACGTTTTTGTTCTTTATTAAAAGTTATTGAGTCATTGAGTAGTAATTCAACTAACAACTGCATCAATATGCAGGGCAACCATGACCCATTGAACAATTTCAATGGGTTGTGGTTGCCCTGAAACTACGAGCAGATGACTGTGAAGATTTGGTTTTAAAATTTTTCTTACTATTGAGAGTTTCTCTCACTTGGAAAGAACTCTGTGCTACAATTCAGTAAGTTTAACTTCAGAGTGACCACAATGTGCAGACTGTAAGACTTATAATTAACACTAAGTATAATTAACACTCTATAAATAATACTCTTGTTAATAAACAAATATTTAAGGGTGGCACCTATACAATTTTTAAAGAAAATGATACAGAATCTTTCATGCACAACTTAAACTATTTTTATTTACTTAACATATCTAGGTTTGACATACCTGGTTTTAAAATAAAAGCAGTGAATAAAATTATAAAATTTAATAATTATAAAATATATTTAATCATTATAATTCCTATATAATTCAAGAGTCTCACGAGGTATAAAATTATTTTAAGATCATTTTATATTTTATAAATATACATGTAGAGTATTAACTTAATCTAATATAAGTACATAAAGTCAAGTGGCTAATTAAAAATATATTATATTTTGCAAATTTGAAGTAAATGCCACTTATAAATACTGCAAATGTTTTTGTGTTACAATTGAGAAGTTGTGTTAGGATCATATAAAGGACTTGTCAAAAACCTCATAATGAGTAAAGAAATGTTTTACCTAAAGGATACATATTTGAAAATGTATTTCACATATAGCAACTAACTGTTCGCTCAACTTTCGAGACATTGTATCGAGTGGCAGAAGCCAACGTCGCAATTTATATTGTCTTCATAATGAAGATATGAAAATAAATAATTCCCTTAAGCGATAATCGAATCTACAACAGATTGATTTCTCTAAATATAATTGGATGGTATCATGGCACAATTGCTTCTGATAATTGTTAGATTAAATATGATACTGAATTGAAAATGACTTTAAATAAAGATCATTCAAATGTCACAGTGAAGTTTTTAATATGTTAATAATAACTATGGCTGCATATTAAAAAAAAACCTTTTAAATAGTGGACCTTAATTTTTGAGACACAATATACATTAAATATGGGCTAAATAGAAAAATATGTCTTGGCGATGTCTAAATTTGTGATTAAAATATACATTATTATAGTCTTATCTGTGACCACATATTTGTATAATGATGTATTTGCTACTGTAGATCATCATACAGACAATCATACAGACATCCGTGTATCAGTTCTCTTTTTTGGTACATAACCATATAAAAATATTGATCCGATAACAAATAAGGCACCTACAGCAAACTGTACAGTTAAAATAAAGTCAAATATATAAATGGAAGCTATACAAGATATAATAATGGCCACAGATGTTGCAAATCCTTTTAAAATATTATCAGCATATTTAACAACAACTGCAACTATGAGCCCTCCAGCTGCTTGTAACACCACTAAATACCAAACGAACCCATCAAATCCTTTCAATAGGTCAGTCAAAGTGCCACTGTTTATAACATGTGTTATTAAACCAAAGGGTAGAGATGCTAAGCTCAATTGAACATTTCTCATCCACACCTGCAAGATAAAACATTTATTATCATACAATCTATAGAAATCAGTAATTAAAAATATATAAACACAGATGAATGTATAAACTAATATAACACAAATATTAATTATATTTAGATCATTGTGGCACAGACTGTGCAGTCTGACTGTATTATAACAAAGTGCTTTGGTCAACATGCAATGTCTCAAAAGTGGGGGATGGAATGTCTTAACTTGTCTTTCTGACTGCCCTGCAGAGTACCAATACTTACAGATATATCTGATTCTTTTAGGACTTTTTCAAAGTATATTCCTGCAAAGCCCGATATAAAACATGCTGCCAATGCAGCTCCAAAACCAAGAATCTTTGATTGTTTGGCTAAGTTTGCTGATGATTTTCCTTTATCCGTTGATGAAAGTTGTACAAGTGCAATTCCAGCAACTAACAATGCCAAAGCTCCCCACTGCCATTTTTTTAATTTCCTTTTTAAAACTATTACAGCGAAAAATGCTGTTGTTAGTAACTTTAACTGATATGTGACCTGAGATGAAATGAGTAAAATTTAATAACTAACATAAAATTATTATTTACTTAAAAGTGACAACATAGTGTAAAAAGCTATATAAAGTTACAATTTTTAAAAAGATTTAGATATACCTGATAAGTGGCAGCATCTAAATTTGATGCTGATACATAAAGTAAATTGTTTTGTATAACATATAAAAATGATGGAACACAAACACGAAGAGTATCCTTAATATTTAAAATTACTGTGGAATACATTGTTATAGCCCCTTTTTGTACACTTCCAGATTCTTGCATTACTAAAACTATGCAAATTGCCAGCTTCAAGACCTCTGCCATTAAAACCGCTGAAATCATTAAGTTGTTGTTATTAAAAAAAAACATGTTGCAATAATTGTGGCAGAGTGACAGTGTTTAGCTGTACATGAGATATTCATTTACCTGCCCTCTTAACAAGGCAAGTTTTGTATCGACTATCAGTACCCCAAATGCATTATCTCAAAAATTGAGTAGAAAGTGGAGAATGAATTTATATTGTACAGCATAAAGTTTTTTACAGCATAAAGTTAAAATACAATGGAGAAGAAATAATTCTTATAGGGTTTACCTGCAGTCGAAGAGAACATTTCAACTTCTCTAGTCCTTGCATATCTCATACTTAAACCAAGAGCAGCATTTTGGATTGTTAATATAGCTAAACTAACATATTTTATGTAACCTGGAAAATAAAATAAAATGCTATTTGGTATTGAGAAAATATTCATAAAATTAATACTAATTCATACTTTACTACACAAAAACTAATTTGTAATTGTACATGGTATGATATTGGTTTTTCCAATTCCAATCTTGATATCAATCTAAGATTAAATATTAAGAGTATTTATGTATATTAAAGCTTATAAATTAAACAACTTATCTTATGAATCTAAAAAGATAAATATCTTACAAGTAACGAAAAAAATATTTTATCACTCTAATTGAATATTTTCTATATAGTGCTAAAAGTAAAAGAAATTAAATTTTATGTTTATCTGCTTTAACAACATTTATTACTGACAAGGAAGTAAAAAATCACAAACCAAAACTGTGCCTTCGATTAGGAGAATAGTTTTCGGTTTTTTTATCGTCTACATCCATGTTTTCTAAATTTAGAGGATTTTCAGCAGTCACTGTTTCGTCTTCAGTATGAATTTCTACAGTTGATTGCGCTTTCTCCTGTAGATTGATATCATCTGTTGACGTCATATTAACTACTTACTTCAATAAAAACTCCTACTAGCAATGAAGATATACAATAATTAAACAAAAGTTCACCGAACTTAGTACAAAATATTTGAAATAATTAACTTTAACTAATGTATTTCTAAAGTTTACCTGGCAATTGTTATTTTTATTATGTGAATAAAAAGATATTACTTGACATTCATTACGGTGTTTATTTACACAATTATGGTAACGCAAATAGGAAACAAAAAATACAGTTTTATTGGAAAATTGTTGACGTAGCTCTTTACAGCTACAGCCAGTCCTATAGCTATAAGTATATACTATAAATACGTTGATAATTAAAAGTTGTCATAAAATGTCACTTACCTGTCATTTATGGTTATTTTATACTTTTTATGAAAAAGTTTGTACATAACGTAACGTACATAAGTATCGTAAAGCCTTGTGAAAAGATAAAAATATAAAAAAAATTAAAATCAGTACGGTATATATTTAAGCAAAATGTAATGCTTTCGTATCATAATGAGAAATTATAATACGAAAGCATTACATTTTGTACCTAAGGCCGTTTTCAAAATTGTGCACATAGACCATTTTACGGTTCGGTTTTCCGTATTCGGCCACCTTGTAAGTGTGCTTTCGAATTCAACAAGTTAAGCATAATCGAACAGAGTATTTTTTGATATAAACATGATTGCAGTAAGTGGTTTAACCGATAAAGATGGTAAAATGCTTGGTATGGTATGGTATGGTTCTTTGGTTATGGCGTTCTAAGTATGCCAGTTGAGCACATATCACTAAAATGCTTGTATTTCGAACATTTTCCGCAATCGAGGAAGTGACGATAGTGACATTGACGTGAAACGTCAAAATAACGTCAATGCTCAGTGCTATCGTTTTGATCCGTCCGTACTGTAAGCACCAATGCTATGGCCGTTTTCCGAATTATCAAAACGGCGGTCATAGCGTAGCACAGATACGGTAAAATTCGTGTGACTTTGAAGTCACATGTGATTTAACTAGTGCTTACAGTACTGACTAATCGGAGCGTTAGCATCGTGAGCATTGACATTGTTTTGATGTTCCACGTCAATGTCACTATCGTCACTTTTCTGAATTGCGAAAAATGCTTGAAATACCATGTTCATCGGCACTACATACTTTACCACGACACCACATACTCCACTCATGTTTATGTCAATTCAGAAAACGGCCTATACAATTTAATATGTATTCAATACCAAAGAGTAACATAAATATACTGAGAAAGAATGCCCTCTTGTTTGAGTTTTTCAGTGGATCAGCAAAATGAATCCGAACCAATATACTCATACACACACGACTCGCTCTCGTACAAAGTTTGAAATCCTCCGTGTGTATATCTGCTATTACCAGGGACACAGGCGAACCCATAGCGATGCCATTTATTTGTAAATAGAATTCTTGATTGAACACTAGATATCCAGATGTGAGGCAATGTTCTATAACTTCAAGATATTCTATAGGCATGTTGTTCTCCTCTAGCTTCCGTTTGACAATCCTGATGCAGTCTTTAATAGGTATACTTGTAAAGAGTGACTGGACATCAAAACTGACCATGGTTTCATTACTAGCTAACTTAAGGTCTTTCAGACCGCTAACAAAATGGTAAGAATCCCTGACATAAGATGTTGTGTGGCCACGCAGTGGAGAGATTACGTTGCGACGTGTTGAGCTGGCTTATAAGTCGGTGTAGCGATTTGGCTCGGACGAAGCTTTGGACGAAGAGGTACATCTTTTTTGTGTATTTTTGGTAACAACCCACACAACAACATACACATCTCCGATGTCAAGAATGGGCTTGTATCAAAGTCAGCTGTGCGTGTACATACAGTGAACAAACCCAACCATTACATCAGGTTTGATAAACCCCACATACTCGCTAGAGAGAATAAATATATCCCTAGGATGACCCGTGAGGCTATTGAAATACAAAATCATCCTAATTTCAATAGTGAAGATGGTTGGAAACTTTCTACCACCTGGAACCCACTCTTAAAAAATTTAAAGTCTCAAACACACCACACCAGAGGATCAGATACAATGAGCTCATTCTGCAAGAATCCAGGGCAATTAAGGAATCGTTGGCGGTAGTTTGATATAATAATTATATCAACTGTCAAACAAACCTCAGTGACCTCAGTCTACCCGTGACCACGGACTACTGTAAAGTGTTCGAAACGTCGAGTTTCCAAAAATGTTTAAAACTCAATATACGCGGTTAATCCGTTTAAAAGTTCATTTAAAATGTGTAACAATCGCGAAAATCAAAGATACTATTATTATTGCTGGTATTTTGTTTGTTCTTACGTAAAGCACTCAATAAAGATTTTTTAATTCTAGACATGGCTTTTATTTTTTTAAATAAAATAGTCTTTGGATTAATGATAGTTTGCATAAAAAATTGTGTTATAGTATATCTTGATCTGGGTCCTGTGAGTCCTATTTGTTAGTATTTGTTATTATAAGATCGAGAATATTTGCAAAAAAAGTATGTATGTAAGTATAAAATTATTCGATGTGTAGAAAATATAGATGTTTTCGATCGATACATCGAAAGATATCGATGTATTGTTTCAATTTATCGAATCGAAAAAAACATCGATGTTTTGTGAAAGTGGACACAGTTATGAGTGAGTTGAGTATAATGATTCGGATTCATTTTGCAGATGCCACTGTGGTATCAATTTTTCCTCAAAAAAATCAAGCAAGAGGGCACTCTTTCTCAGTAATTCAGTATATCTATATTTACGTTACTCCTTGAAGAAAGCGAAGCCGTGAGCGGTTTGCGCGTATTTAATATGCTTAAGCAAAAAAATTGGGTAAATAATGTTAGATTTTTATTATCATTTCGAAAGGAAAAAATATCCTTGCAAAAGAAACAAGATTTCTCGTTAAGCTACGATAAAATAAGAGTCAATATGAGTTTCTCAAATCAAATCAGTAATTTCTGAGATTACCGCGTTTGGTCTAATTTTATACTAGCAACTACCGACGGCTTCGCTTGGTTATATTACTGTATTTTATTTCATTATTGCAACTTCTTTATTGCTTTATTGACATAATCAAATTTAAGACAATATCTATACATTAAAAACTTTTCAGTGAAATATTAATTTCATCAATTTTGTCGACATTTTAATAAATTGTAACTTTTTTTATTTATTAACCGATTTAAAAAAAACAAACACTAAATGTTAAGTGGTGGTATAAAATAATAAATTAGCGTGTACAAACGCAGACAAAAATTTTAAAATTCACTATTTTAGGTCACCCTATAAGTTTTTTTATTATATCTTTCATGAACAGACATTGATGGGTTACATACAGATTTATTATAGGTATAAATATTAAATGCAAATTTAATGGTCATCAGTGAATACAATGAAAAAGAAGAGTGTACAGTATCTAACAATTATAGATTATCTAGATACTAATGCATTGTACCACATAAAAAAATCGTTTAAACAAAAATGATTTTCTTACACTGTCAAAAATGTTCATAATTTGTTTAAAATTTTGAACATTTGGAAATACTTTTACTGTAGTATTTTGATATTGATTAAGATATTTTATCATGAATGGAACAAATCAACACCACACTCTCCTCTTGCCAGCTTTTTGAGAAAATGAAAATAACTCATTCTTTTGTCCACCAGCTGCAATTAATTACAATTTTTTTATGAAGCAAAGTTGTAAATTAAGAAAGCAATAGGGGCAATCCAAGCAAAGTATGTTCTGTCAACAGGTGGTCAAGTGGTCTTTGTGCTGCTAGAATATACCCAGGTGATTCTATAGGTCCAAAAATTTGGCAAATGCTTTTTGGCAAAAAAACAAGCAAACTCAACTAAACTCTTTAAAGGAAAGTTGAAGTTACCATTCTAAATGAAATGACAGGTTTTTGATCACAAAAGAACATTTTTCTTTAATTGTATTAACAAGTCATTTCATGTATTTCTAAATTTAATAATTTACAATGTTCCATGTATTTCTGAGAATAAAACAAATGATCCAGGAGGATCTGCTCTAAGACTAGTTTGTTGATAGTCATTTTTTTAAACAAGTAAGTTTATTGGTTTATATGAGATGGGTTCGGCCAGTTGTTTTTACTTAGGGTTAACAAATTCTTTAATCAAATAACATAACAAAGCACAGCATTTGACCACTTTACATGCTGTCTCAAAAAAATTGTCATTAAGATACGAGATAAATAAAATATTTATTAAATTAAAAACTATACAACTACATCATAATTCATAATTATTGATCATTTTCAAAATCAGCAGGATTCTTGCGCCCGAGTCTGTGATGCTCCCTTTCTACACCTTCATATATAAGGTATCCAATTATAAAAGCTGCAAAATATAAAACAAATATTAAAAAAATATTTGTCACTGGCTGCCTGTAATTTTATATTTGTGTAATGTGTGTTATATGCAATCACTAAGTAGACACTCATTATTAGCAATTAACTTATTATAAACAAATTGTGTTAAAAACACCACATTGTATTGAAAATCTACAGTTCTGTAGATTGTTAATAGGATTTTATAAAATATTTTTGACATATCTTTATAATGAACGACAATTCACAAATTGACAGTTCTAAGTTTTAAAAATAAATACTTTAATTATAAGAACACCTCATTAAAAAAGTAACATATTTAATTTTAATAGCTTTTTAAGTATAAGGTAATAAAATTAAATGACTAGATTCAAAAATAACCCTGAGATTTTTAATATTAAAATGGTTTCACTGACACAATCAATCATAACTATTATAATATTACAATCTATCATAACTATTCTTTATTATACATAATCCATTCTCATTAAAAATATTAAGTTAGACTTACGCGGTGCAACTCTAAAGACACTTTCACGGAATCTGCGAAATATATTTGGAATACCATTAGAGATAGCTCCTGCATAAGCACGTTGCTCATGGGGCGATAACTTATAAGTTATCAAACCCCTGATTTTAGCCAATTCTCCAAAATGCTTTCCCATTTTCTAAAACCAAAGTATATTAAGATATTTCAATTTATGAATTACGTAATTTCGAAAAATAACAAGTACGATTAAAGTTACAGAAAATGTAGAATTATAGAATACTATCCTCTTTGGTACACTCTATGGAGTATAGCAGGAAGGAGGGTGACACTTGCCTGCCTACTAAGGCCGTTTTCCGAATTATCAAAACAGCGTTCATAGCGTACTACAGATGCGGTGAAATTCGTGTGACTTTGGCGTTACATGTGACTTGACTAGTGCTTACAGAATTGACGGGTCGGAGCGTTAGCATTGTTCGCATTGATATTATTTTCACGTTCCACGTCAGCTTTCCTCGAATCGTCACTTTCCTCGATTACGAGAAATGCTTGAAATACAAGCATTTCACCACCTTCATCGATTACACTACATACTCCGCATGTTTATATCAAAAAATGGTCTGTTCGGTTATGTCCGAATTATTAATACAGCTGACAGACGTTGGTGCGGTCACTAAATCGGACCCCTCGTTATCAGCAGAGTAGTGAAACGTCATTATTACTGTTTTGACAATTCAAATTCAAATATTTTTATTCAAAATAAGAAGTTACAAGCTTGGTTCTTTGATCGTCAAAAAACGAAGCTTGTCAACTTCTGTAACGTCAACCAGTTCACTAAAGCCTCAGACCTGAGAAGAACCGGCGAAAGAAACTCAGCGGGACATGTCTCTTTTTTTTTTAACCAAAATTTTTACATCATGTTATTATTATTGACAATGATACATTTGAAATAGCCTGGAGCGAGCATTTTATACCCAAGGCATGTTATCATTTATAAAGTCGTTAATTTGGTAATAACCTTTAGCACACAAACGTCTTTTCACAACTTTTTTAAATTGTATAATAGAAAATTCTCGGACGTTTTCTGGGATCCTATTGTAAAAGCGTACACCCTGTCCCATGAAAGAATTACGAACTCGGTGCAATCAAGTTATAGGTGCACTGAGATTAAGCTTATTTCTAGTATTAATATTATGTATATCCCCGATTTTGCTACTCTCATTTACATTTATATTATTTTCAAAAATGTATTGCGATGCAACGGTCATAATATTATTTTTTTTTCCCTTAAAGAATCTTTAGGGCGTTTAATAGATTGCACGAATAGCTCGCTTCTGCAAGACAAAAATTGATTTAATACCGGCTGCATTACCCCAAAGTAAAATGCCATAGGACATAATACTGTGAAAGTAGCTAAAATAAACGAGGCGAGCCGTTTCCACGTCTGTTAATATTTTGATTTTTTTAACCACGAAGGCTGCTGAGCTAAGTCTATTCGCCAATCCATCAATATGAGGTCCCCACTGCAATTTAGAGTCAATAGTGATACCGAGAAATACCGTAGAATCAACAGGATCCACGGCTTCATCATTCAAGAGTACATCGGCTTTCACAATTTTCGTGTTGGGTGTTCGGAATATAACACATTTAGTTATTTTTACTATCCAAAAGTAAATTATTAGCACTAAACCAATGTACTACTTTTGAGAGAGCATTGTTTACATCGTCATATACTTTTCGTCTTCTTTTCATTTTAAAAATTAACGATGTATCATCCGCAAACAATACTATCTCATGGCTCTTTTCAAATAAATATGATAGGTCATTTATATATATATATATATATATATTAAAAAGAGAAAAGGACCAAGAATAGACCCCTATAGGACCCCCATACTGATTAATGATCCAGGAGATTTCCTACCATGCACATCAACCCTCTGAATCCTATTAGTTAAATAAGAAATCAGAAGATCGAGTGCACGTCCTCTTATGCCGCAATGGTGTAGCTTCATGACCAATGCCGAGTGCTGCACGCAATCAAATGCCTTCGGGAAATGGCCAATAATTATATATCTTGTAAAAAATTCATTCAAGAGGACTCATTAGGGCCGCTTACCGGATTGTGCTTACACCGCTCATAGTACTGTTCAGGATCACCGTTAGCGTCTAGGATGCTATGACGTCACATGTGACGTCATTACGTCAACCAATAAAAGTATACTTACATTGTGCATTGAGTTTGGCTTTTTTCGTAAAATGCTTGTTTTAATCATTTACCGCAATCGAGGAAAGTGACGATAGTGACATTGACGTAGAAAGTCAAAATACTGTCAATGCTCACAATGCTAACGCTCCGGTCCGTCAGTGCAGTAAGCACTAAGCACTAGTTAAATCACATGTGATGTCATAGACACACGAATTATACCTCACGTTGGCTTGGTACGTTATGTGCGCTATATGCACAATTCGGAAAATGGCCCTTTTCTTCTCTTTTTTCGAAAAAATAAATATATGTCAACTGTCATTTGTCAAAATATATTATTCATTATTGTGTAGAGATATTTCAATGTAGATACTGATTAATAGATAATGATTAAATTAAACAAACGTACTATCACGAATATTTAATATTCTAGCCGAAGCTATGCCGTAGGTGGCTTGTTAGTGCCCCACTTCGTATATATAGTGCAGGCAAACGTAATGTTGTTTAGTTTCGAAACTTACCGCGTTAGTCGGACATTTCTTATAAATAAATAAAAATTTAAATATAAAATGTCCCGATCTTGTGATGCCGCGGGTCATCAGTTTATTCCTATTGAAGTCGAAGATAACAATATTTTTTCAGGGATATACCAAATTTTATCAGTTATAAAACCAAATTGGCCTGAAAATAATATAAAATTTAAGGTTGTTTTAAATATTGTTCAAATCAACATCTGAATTTTTCATGTACTTAAATAATAGTCTTTCTATCGTTACAGCTATTTACTGATGGTATTACAAATAAACTTGTTGCGTGCCAATTAAATACTGAACAAGATAATACTGATAATATTGTACTTGTTAGAATATATGGAAAAAAAACTGATTTGCTGATAGACAGAAATGCAGAAGTGAGGTAAGAAACAGAATTTACTATTTCTTTAATGTTTAAGGCTAATGAATAATTAGGAAGTTTTTTAGTTAATTTTATTTCACTTATATACACATATGCTGATTATTCCACTAAAGTAATTTATCACATTCTTAAAATATAATAAATTTTACATTATAGGTAAGTTCTTTAATGATATCACTATTAGTAACTTTGTTCTAAATTATATTAGCATTATACAAGGGGAGGTCCAGAAGTTCGTACAATAAAAGAGTACTATATTAAATGAAACAATAAATCTATTTTTTCCTTTTCAATAAAATCACCCTTAAGCTGAATACATTTATCGGATCTATGCATTAATTTTTCTAAACCATTGAAATTTTTTTTTCTTTCGCCTCAACATGGGCCAAAATTGCCTCTTTCACCTCATTGTGGTTGGAAAATTTCCTTCCCATAAGTCTTTTTTTAAATTGAGGAACAAGTGAAAATCACTAGGGGCCAGGTCTGGACTATAATATGGGTGAACTAGTGATACGAAGCCATGTGTGCAGAGCAGCCATTGCAACTCTGCTCTTGTGAACTGGTGCATTGTCTTGCAATAGCAACACACCCTTAGCCAACTTCCCTCAACTTTTTACTTTGAAGGCTTCCTTTAATTTGTTTAGCATCAATGCATAGTATTCCCCTATTATGTTTTTTCCCTTTTCTTTGTAATCAATGAGTATTATCCCCTCATAATTCCAAAAAACAGTAGCTCTTAACTTTCCAGCCTATTGTGACACCTTGAATTTCTTTGGGGGTGGTGTGCCCTTTTTATGCCATTGCATGGACTCCTGTTTTGACTCAGGCTCAAAATGATGGCATGGTTTATCCTACCATGTTTCATCTCCAGTTACAATCTGTTCCAAAATCTGTGCCAGTTCATCTCAACACAACTCCAAAAACTGTTTGAACCATCGACGCACTGCTGTTTCTGAAGCCGTGTGAGCATTCTTGGTAGCAGTCTTGCACTGACTTTTGTCATACCCAGTTGGTCATGTAGGATTCGCAGAATGGTGGTATCTGATACTCCAACTAATGCAGACTGATATATGATCAGTCGTTTACAATTCAAGCAATAAAATTATGGAACAACTTACCTGCTGCTATTCGTCAGTCAAAGTCATTGTTATCTTTTAAAAAGTCTATAAAATATTTTCTTCTTAACAAAACAACAACAGCTTAGACTATATTCTTATGTATATTAAAATTATAGTTTTCTCTCGTGTTACGGTTATATATATAAATAGTATAGTGTGTATGTATATGGGGTACGAAGGTATGTATGAATGTATTTAGGAGTGTTACTAAACGAATGATTCAACAGGTTTGAAACACTATTTATATACTAATGATGAGTCCCCAAGTAGTATGACATTAAGCGAGCCTCCCTATCCACACTCCATCCTCTCCATTCCACAAACTTTTGGACCTCCCCTCGAATCTTAGATATAAAAACATAATTCTAAAGTATGACAATAAATAGCAAATCTTCTCAATACAACTAACAATTTTGAATAATAAAAGAATGTATAACAGAGGCCTGTCGTGGCGCGGCGTTAAGTTCCGCCACTCAACACGCAATGCCTCAAATTCGGCGGAAAGTGGGGAACGGAAGTAGAACGGAGTGTCTTTACACTAGGTTTCCGGGTTCCCACTGCCTACCCTGCCTCGTGCGGGATACAGCGTAAAGCTAAAAAAAAAATTATAACAGATGAATTGTGTAAAAAGAGCTATATTCTATTTTCTTCTAATTCTGCTTCTATTCTCTATATTACTTTTTACTAGGTAGATTCTCTTTTTCGTACTATTTTGATGATACAACATCATTTAAGCAGGTTCACAAAAACCTTGTGGACAAGAGATGTTACTATAGAGTAAGACTCTTAAGAAGTTATATTTTAAAGACTTGGAAATTATAAATTCCCTTATTACTCTCTACTGTAAAAAACAAATATGCCAATTATAGCAAGAAAATAGCAATTTTCGCAATTATACAAAACTTGTCTTGTTGTCTAGTTGGTATTTAGCAAGCACCCCTATTGTACTCATTCATAATAATCTTCCTGCATCGGTTCGATAATTTTGTCCTATTCATATAATACTTGAGCCGATTGTTGTTGAGTGCTGGAACTTAACGCCGAGCTTTGTCTTGTTATCAGACCATGGCGATGATAACATTGAGCAGTTTATTTCCTCGAGTGGGAATTGGACCCTTAATCTGTCGCTTAACCCACACTAAAACTAAGATGGCAGTAGATAGGACAAGACAATATGATTTCAGATACATGATAATATGAATATCATTTCAGACCGAAATATTATAACGCCTAATTGAGTAGTATTAAAATAAGCACCACATGGCAGGATAGAGAGAGGGAACTTGGTAACTTAGTATTAAGATACTCCATTTCCATTAAGACACTTTCGCCGAATTTATGGCATGGGTCGAGTGATAGAATACTTTGCATTGTTACCAGAGTGAAGGTGTTAAAATATCAAAATATTTCTCTCCTCGTGAGTGAGAGTGAGAATTAACCTCACAATCTCTTGCGTTTATAGTCGCACGCTTGTGTCCAGTGTGACAACATGCCTTAAAAAAGGTTTTAAAATAAGATTACGATAAAAGAGCACATGCTTGTGATCCTGAAACTAAAATGCTGCAAAGCTTTACATTTGCACATCAGCGTGCTCTAAATGAAGGCAATAAAAAAAATATATCATTATGGCTATATTTTACTATACAGCTGAACTTATATATTAAAATGATATTGGCGGAATATAATATTCGTATTCGAATGATGTAAACTATGCCGTGGAACTCTATAATGTGTTATGTCTTATTGTTACAATCTACCTGCATAAATTTAATGTATTAGGTGCCTATAAATGAAACGTGAACTCCCCATCGTGCTTGGATTGGATTTAATTTTATATTACTAATTTTTACTTTAAGTTTATAGTGTGAATTATAGTTCACAAATACCCTTGTACCTTTGGCGGAAGTATAAACCATAATCCCGTTCCTTCTCGTTTCCAAAAAATATTTCCAAAAAATCTATAGATACTTAATTTTCTCTATGCAGAATCGTTACAGCTGTGCTTTGTTTGGCAGTCATTTTGTAACGAAAGATTAATTATTATTATATAGTTATATTTCGAAAGATTTACACATTCTGTATTAAATCATGTAATAATAATAAAAAAATTTTAGAAACATCACTATACTCAACAAAAGTGGATTAGCACCAAGAATATATGGTGTTTTTAGAAATGGTTTGTCATATGAATATTACCCCGGCATAACCTTGAACCCAGAAACTGTAATAGAGCCAAAGATATACCAACTGGTTGCACAGCAAATGGCTAAAATGCACAAAGTTAAACTTGGAGATGAAGTAAGTGATTACAGTCCTTTTATTATTGTTTCACATGTCTACATCTATATCAATAGTAATCGTATTAAGATAAAATAGGTCACAAATTCATCTCTAATGCTTTAAGGGGGAGTAAACAGTTAACATTTATAAAATAATGGTTCAAAATTGACGCTACATCCGTATACATCGCGATATCAATTGGTGTGATCGTGTAATGCTGGTTATTATATTGTTTGTTACATGTGAACCAATTACTTGGCGTGTATTTTGTCACATGTATGTAGAAATAAAAGCAACTTGTAAGCAAAGTCTTCTTCTAATCTTATCTGCGAAGGTCAATGGTTTATCGTATTTATTTTGTCAAAAAGTTCTTGGTTATAGCAATTTATACTAGAAAAAAATAAAAATAAACAAATTACTTGGTTAACTAAGGTCTAAACAATGAAATAAATTAACTGAATGGATGATTATATCAGGATGTATTCTATTGTTTTTGATGATTGTGGGTTCGCATGCCAAATACTCAAAAAGTACCATTTTCTATGTTTACTATTTTTAAAGTGTTATTCCGTTTCCGTTCGGCGTTGAGTTTCGCATACGACGAATTTTATTTTGGCACAGACTAAACGAGAGTGACGTATAACTCTTCTTACCTCGCAAAAGTCGTGTTTTGCATTACTATAAAAAAAAATAATTAGGTTGCAACTTTTCATGAACATTTCAAAATATGCTAACTAAGATGTTTGGATTCGTAACTACAAGTCTTCAATAACATACAATACATAATTATTGTTATTGTACCGTATAAATCAGCTTCAGGATATATCCCGTACGAATTGATGAACTCAATGCCGCGCCTTGCCTTGTAACCAGAGCGAAGAAATGGAACATTAAATATTTCATTTGAAAATAAAAAATATATCATTTTCTCGAGTGGGGAATCAAACCCACAACCTGTCACGTTTACAGTCACACGCTTGTA
Organism: Eueides tales michaeli; assembly: GCA_018249855.1. Taxonomy (NCBI): domain Eukaryota; kingdom Metazoa; phylum Arthropoda; class Insecta; order Lepidoptera; family Nymphalidae; genus Eueides; species Eueides tales. The sequence continues at coordinate 2,270 of DWMZ01000518.1, read as the reverse complement.
TCCCTGCACCACGACAGGCCTCAAACGAATATGTACCTTATAAATGTTTCATACAAATAATTAACAAAGCAGGAACAAAATACACCACAAAGATTACTGTGTAGTTCGATATTCTTTTTTCTGTAATTAAATAACGAAGATTTTAAACTTATTATCAGTGAGTTAATATAACTGCCGACACTGATCTCACTATTCCACACGGTAAACTACCTATGTTCCACACATATATTTAAACCTTAATATAATACATAAGAAATCTTTACAATTTATGACGGCATAATACTAAGTTATTAGAAATCTTTGAATGTGTTAATCTTTTCATATCAGATAAAGAAAGAAGTATTTTTTTGTTTATGTTTTATGTTATGAAATTGAGAACTGAAATTTGTTTTTAGATTAAAATAGAACCTATGATATGGGATAAGATAGAACAATTTTTATGTCTAATACCGGAGAAATTTACAAATGATGATAAACAAGAAAGGTAAGAGTAACATTTATATAATTTATTTTAATTTTTATTATATATAAAACAAAGAAATAATCATTATTTATTTCAAAATAAATGGAACTAGAAAATGATTCTCTGAGGATAAATACATTGATACGGTGATTAACGCGTGTAACGAGGTGTACGACGTAAATATACGAATATGTACAGTGTAAGTAAGTTTTTATTGTACACAAAATACGTGTCGACTTAGTATATTTCCTCAGCATGGCATTGTATTTATCAACCAAGGTTGTGTAAAAAATATTATATTAAAGATCTTACTTAACATGCTGTTATTGACATATATTTTACTTTATTTCAAAAATATGGCTTATTGTTAACAAAATAACATAACGTTGAAAAAGGCCTTCAGTAATCATAAATTTAAACACACTGGTCATTACTAACTTGTGACTAACTTAAGAGGCGGTTATACTACTCTACTTCTAGTGTACTATACGGTATACCGTAAGATGTACCTTACAAACTATGTAAAGTAGTGCCAATGCATGTAGGGATATAACGGTCCGGTAAACCGGATCGCCCTAGTGTTAGTGACCTAATATTCTCTATATGACAAAAACATTTATGAAATTAATGTAATTAGTACTTATTGTCTGGTTTACTAATAAAATATTAAGTTATTATTATATAAGTCACTACTAATATAACTTATGTGTGAATTGAACTAAGGTGAATTAAACATGAGGCCTGTCGTGGCGCAACGGCACAAGCGTGTGACCGTAACCGACAGGTTCTGGGTTCGATCTCCAGTCGAGAAAATGAAATATTTTTAATTTAAATATTTAATGTTTCATTTCTTCGCTCTGGTAATAAGGCAAAGCGCGGCGTTGAGTTCCACCACTCAACACGCAATGCCTCAAATTCGGCGGAAAGTGGAAGTGGAACGGAGTGTCTTAACACTAGGATCCCGGGTTCCCTCTGTCTACCCTGCCTCATGCGGGGTACAGCGTGAAGTTAAAAAAAAAAGACTAACAAACACTAAAGTTAAAAAAAAGACTAACAAACACTATCTAAAAGCTGATGAATAACAAAATGTAACAATAAACCTTATACTTTTAAGTTTTATATATGCTTGAAAATATTTTTTTTGTATAAGAGTTCTTGGAAACGAGGTTACATTTTTTAAAATCTGAATAAAGTTATCAAGGAGAAAGATATTACAATCATTTAATTTTTACCCACCTTAAAAAAATATCTGTTAATAAATATTTAATTAATTTTCTCTTTTCATTCACTTGCTCATATCCAATATTTGGAATTTGAATGTTTTATCGCACATCTTGCATATGAACTTTCAATGAAGGTAAACAGGAAAATTCACTTAAAATAATAAGGTTATTTGTACTTTATCGGTTTTTATACATACATATCTACTTTATTGACAATAAATACAATATAATAATTAAAACAACAATCTAATATCATTATGTAATTTTCAAACAATTGGCTTAACATAGATTTATGAAGATTTAAAAGATACCCTACTTTTTATATAATATTTTTATAGCTACAATCAATAGCAATAACTTTGTTGACTTTTGTAGATTTGCAAGTAGCTTTGGGTCAACAACCAGACTAAGGATAGAGCTCGAACGTCTAAAGTCTTACTTAATAAAAACACAAAGCCCAATAGTGTTTGCTCACAATGATTTGCTTCTAGGAAACGTCATCTACAACGAATCTAAAGGGACGGTATCGTTTATCGATTATGAATACGCCTCGTATAATTATCAAGCTTTTGATATAGCAAATC
>DWMZ01000517.1:0-21912 GCA_018249855.1 Eueides tales michaeli | reverse complement strand
GGTGGCCGTACGTAGGGGTCAGAAATTAAAAAAAAAAAACTTTATCGAGCGCGTCAGATTTTCGCAGGGGATGTTAAGTGAACCTAAAAAAATGCTCTTATATAATAATCTGACGATTTGGATGTGAAGCAAAGTCATGTCCGTTGTTAGAATGTGCAAAAAAAAAATTGGTCATTTTGAAATGCTCAAGCGCGTCAGATTAAGATATATATGGTTCATCTTAATGCCTTAGACGTGCTGTCTCTTAATCTGACTATTATCTAGAGGGGTTTGGCTAAACTGATAATTTAAAAATAGTTTTTTTGTATTTTTTTAAACTATTGAACTTAATTAATTGAAAAGCTCAGGAAATAGCATGCAAATGAGAAAGTACATGTTTTTTTAAAGTAGAATAGTTGTATTTATAAGAAAATAATTATAAAAAAATATAAACTTTTAAGAGTATTTTTTTTTTCAATCATCTTCATCGGTAGAGTCTTCTTCCTACTCTGGCTAAATTTCATCCTCAGATTGCGTATCGCGTATAACATATAGAGAAAGAGTGAGAGAAGAATAGAAGCGCGGAGTGGGAAATATAGGCATCACGTAACTGCACTCATTAAATTTTATCGATGAATTTTTGTAGCTTCGGCTGGCGGAAATTGTCAGATTATATATTTTTCGTAATCTTTGAATTATTCCGTTCAAAACAAAAAAAAATTTTTGCTACGCTCCAGAATGTCCAAGTGACGATTTTTTTTACAACTTTGTAGCCCTCCCCCTTCCTTACGTTTCACTCACATTGTCAGATTAGTAAAATCTACACGTTTTAGCACGTAACTAACTGATCTTATCTTAATCTGACGCGCTCGAAAATGTCTGATGACCAATTTTTTTTTACTAATCTGATCCTTTATCCTTGACATTCGAACATATATAGAAGTCTCATATTTGTTATAAGTACTTAATAGAGTACTAGGTACCCCCCTGTATATTATTCTGCCGCGCTCGAGTAAATCCCGGAATCCCCTCTTCGGCTTATCTACTATAATATACACTTAACCAAACAATTTTAAATATTTCTCTATGACAAGAATGAAACCTTTTATTTATCGTAGCACAGTAGTTCAATACACTGAAAAACAAAACACTAAGTACTAAACTAGGAACATAACAAATTATCCTGACGCTCACTTCTGTCTTCTGTTTATATGAGAATGCTAGAATTTGTAGGAATTTATTTAGAAAAGTGGCCGTCGTAGTGTTGACTGTAAACGCCATAGTAATGGGTTTGATTCCCACTCAGTGAAAGAAATACACAATATTCATTTTATATATGATAGATGGACAGCTTTGAGCGCCACTCTATAGATGTTTTCAAAATTGCGCAGAAGTAGAATGTCTTCACTGGAGGTTCCCTCTGATTATCCGGATTGGCGGAATATAACTTATGACTTAAAACTAAAAAAATGGTTAAATATGTATAATTGAAATGAAAATATTCCCTTGTTTTACATTTAAGCGAATAGCCATTCTTTTCAATAGAACATAACCAAATTGAACCACGACAGCGTTAAAATCTGCAAAATTTTAGTATCGCATAATAACTTTCTTCAACAAATACATATTTTCAATAAAATACTCTATTGAATTTCCATACTCCATAATACTGTAGAAGTTTTACCAAAATAAAATAATATCAGTGAAATGCAAAACATTCTGAGTTCCGATAACTTTGTTTTGTCCAGATATTGAATTTGTTCACGTTTTTTGTCCTTATATTAATGGAAATGCACGAAATTTTAACGTTAACTTTAGTTTACGATGATTTAACTGCCTCTGTAAATGTTATTGTAGTCTTGTTATTTTTGGGTTCCCACATACGGTGGGGTAGGCAGAAGAAATTTGGGTACCTAATTTTAAAATACTACATAAAGATTTAAATAAAAAAATTATATTTAATTTCTTCGAGCGTGGATCGAACCCACACTCTGTCGCTTTTACAATCACAAACTTGTGCTGCTGCGTCAAGACAAGCCTCAATATCATATATAATATCTATATATAATACGTAATTTTCATAAAACTATTAGTTGAATATAATACATATGTTGGAAAAAATACCACGTAGTTCAAATGACCCTGTAAGTACTGGGAGAGATGCTAAAAAAGGAGATAGCTTATTAAATGCATTATTAAACTTTGATATAGCTGAACAGATGAATTTTATGTTTCACGCTGTATGCCGCAAAAATCAAGTAATATACTACAGCATATCACTAAGAATAATTAAATTAGATCTCGGATCTTTTCATTACTAAAGACTTCCTCGTGTTTTTTAACTAGCCTGTACTGAACCATTGTTGAGAAGAGGCCTTTCTCCATTTATACCGCTCGACTACTTTTAGCTATTGCACTCCAGTCAGGTAATTTATTTTTATTTCTCTACTCTGGTAGATGTAGCGCTACTCCGCACATGTCCATAACAAAGACCATGACAATGTCTTGAAACGTATTGGCAAACGAGGAACGAAGTATCTTAAAACTAGGTTCACAGTGTTCCCCATCCTGCTATACGAAACAAGATTGATGTGCTTATTTTTGTTTTAAATAGTCGTAATAAATTCATTATTTATTTGCACTAACAGCATAAATAAATCATAAGGAGCGTACAAAAATTTCAACGTAGCTTGTTGAGAGCGTGCCATACATTTTCAACCAGTTTTAGTACTTCGAATGCTGGAACTGTTACCAAGATATGCCAGTTTATACCCCACCTCGTTCAAATTTTCTTTATAAGTACCTATAATTTTAAATAAAATAACAATGTAAAGTAACCTTTAACTAAATTAAAGCAGTACGGCTATTTCTATTTCTTTTCTGTGAATAATAGACCGATAGTAGACGCTTGCAAAATAACAAATCTCAAACTTTTAAACTTACGTATACAATATAAATCTATTTGCATCAGGTAACCCTAAATCATAAATGTCGTTAATATAGCAAATGGTTAACTCAAGTGTGCCCCGCGACGGAGGCAAGAAATTGCTATATAAATTATATAAATTACATCTTACTATATTATACTGTATGCGTATATGACAGTGGTTTATAGGGACATTAACTCAAGGGTCGTATTGTATTGAACTTTCTTGGCTTACAGTTCTATTATACTAAGTTCTTGTGAACAATTTTACTCACTCACTCACTCGGCTTCACGCTGTATCACGCATATAGCAAGATAGGCAGAGAGATTTTTTCACATACCCGCTCATATTTGTTACTATACTATCCAACATTAAATAACATACGTTTAAAATGTTATAGTTGAACGAACGAAAGCTCAGTTTAAAAGTATTTTTATGAGAGTTAAGTTTGATACTTTGTTTTAATGTAAAGACGTCGCGGCAATATTGTGAGTCGTGTGTTTCAGAAATACTGTTTTTGATAACTGAAATTGGAAATTGGTTTAATTTTGTTCTTTCTTTTAATAATTTAATCTTTATTTTATTTTAGCTTCACTTTGATTGTTAATGGCGGAACTATACAATTACCAAAGCAGATAAATGAGAAAAAGATATAGCGCATATATAAGTATTTCATTTTTATATTTGACACAATCTGTAACCAGCTATGAGCTGTAGTTATAGCTAAAGCTAAGCTAAGCTTGACTTGATATTTCTATTCTATCCTAAAGACAGTTATTATTTTTTAAGCTTTGCTCTTTTTCCCGCTTACAGTAAGATAATTAGAAAGAAACTAGTGTTAACATACTCTGTTTCCCAATTTCAGATTTTTTTAAGGCGTTTCGTGTTACATGATACTAATACAAGATGTAAAAACAAGCTGATCACTCCTAATTTTCATCTTCAAAAAGATAATAAATCTTTTATGGGACATGGTACACGTTTGTATAATAAAAATCCACAACTGATTTTGGACTTGCCACTTCAACAATTTAATTGCGTAAAATAATACATTATAGAAAATACAATTGTGAAGCAAGTTTACAATGGCGGGCTTATTTTTATAAGAAATATCTTCCAGCCAACCAATGGAAGTGGTAGAGGAAATTGCGGAGTGAAAAAAAAAGAGAGAGAATAATAATAACAATAATAAAAAAATAGCAATATTTAATGTGAAAATTAAAAATATATTATTAGGCTTTGCCTTTTTAATGTGTGGGATAGCTAATTATTTTATATATTACTTAAAGTTATTTTTTTTTATTCCCGCCTTTCGAGCTGGTGGTAGCTTCTTGTAGGACTGACACTACACACATTTCTATATTACTTGACGATAGAAAAGTGCTGCTAATTATACATTTGAATAAAGTTTTGTCTTCTTAAAAAATGCAAAAAAATGAAAATTAATTCAATTCTCCAAACACAAATCAAACTAATACAATCGCTATTTAAATTTAAATGAATAGCTCTTAGTTTTAACAAATAGTCAAATAAACGTACTGGCGGTTCCGATCCGACCGCACTTAATTTTTCATTGTAATATGAATTACGGTATAAAGTATTATTATATTATACATCATTTTTTTAACTGCACTCTGTTTCTACACAAAGCATAATAGGCATAGAGAATCTGGGAACCTAATTTTAAGAGACTCCGTTCTTTTTAAGACATTTCCGTTATTCATAGTACGCGGAATTCGAAGTAATGCGTTTTGAATGGCGGAACTCAACGCCGCTCTCTTGACCAAAACAAAATAATAAAAATATTAAATATTTAATTCCTTCGAGTATATATATCGAGGAGTAGGAATAACCAAAAATAAACAAAAAATTACAGAAATTACACGAACACATACATCGTCTATGTAAACTTCAAGTGAGAAAGATTTAAAGCAATAAAAAGTCTGCGTTCACTTTGTGACGATAGAGAGTAACAGATCGACGACGTCGCGTCGACTTCTCATACTTGTATACTTTACTTGCTTTCACGGGCTCGTAAGCTTAAAATCGTATAATGGTAACATCCTTTCAATTCACTGTAAACGTGAAAAGTTACAGCTCTTTAGGAGAATAAAGTGTTTTATATTTTCATTTCCTCGCTCTGTCGACGAGACAATACTCAACATACAGTGCCTTAAGATTTTAGTGGAAAGTGGAGAAACGAATTATCCTAAAGCGAACAGAGTTTCTACCTACTAGATTACCAGGTTCCCTCTGCTTACCTTGCTATGTAGGATATAGAACTTAGTGCAGCGTTCATAATCACTGGACATAAAAACCTAAAAACTAGTATTGTACCAGTTTTACCAAAAATAGTACAAGTTAACAATATATTTAAAATTATATACATGGCAGGTTGTGGGTACAATCACCACTCTTTAATTAAAAAAATTCAAACTTTTATATCATTGCTCTGGTAACAAGGCAAAGCTCGATGGTGAGCTCCACCACTTAACACGCAATGTCTCGAATTCGGCTTAGCGTATTAATACTTGGTTTCGAAGATCATCTACCCTGCCATGTGCGGGATACAGCGTGAAACTAAAACTGTAAGACAATATATTTTACTCTTCGTCAATGGCTCTCCCGTGAATCGTCCACGATGCGACTATGTCCCCACGGCTATAGAATAAAACTAGTTAATAATGAAGCAATGTCAACAAACTGAAATAGCCAAGTTTATTCTGTACACGTAAAGTTCTATAGAATTGAAAAACTAAACTACAGTTGCCTTTAAAGGAGTCTTCTTTTGTATAATGTTAATAAAACTTCATGTTCTTATTTCAAACGTCGTGGCGTAGTGATCCAGTGAGTGACTACAAACGGAACGGTTTCAAGTTCAATTTCAGCTTGAGTGACGTTTTTATATAACTTATTTTTATTTCTCTACTCTGGTAGATGAAGCGCTGTATTAAATTCCGCCAGTCCATATCAATGACAATCATACTGTCACGAAACGTCGTTGGTAGACGAGGAACGAAGTGTCTTAAGACTAGATTCCCAGTGCTAACCTTGATGTACGAGAAATAGACGGAACCTGCTTAATAACATGTTCCTGTAATCGTAATAAATAAAAACAAGATTGAATCGTAATAAATAAGAAATAAATAAAAACAAGTTGTAAGGAGCTTATAAAAATTTTGACGTAGCTTGTTGAGAACGTGCCATACTATTTCAAATTGCATAAGAACAGATTAGCCTGACTAAACTTAACTTAGCTTCCCTAGCGTAGTAGGCGGAGTGCCAAACGTATATATATATATATATATATATATATATATATATATATATATATATATATATATATATATATATATATATATCACCCCGCAATCATAAATGTCATTAGAGTAGCAAATGGTTCACCCAAGTGTTCCGTCGCGGGGCAAGAAATAATGACTTGTTACTATATTATAGAGTACGGATACGACAGTGGCTTATAGGGCCATTAACTCAAGGCTCCTTTTGTATCGACCTTTCTTGGCTTACATTTCTACTATGCAAGTTGTTGTATATAAATACTAAAATTATAACTCACTCAGCTTCACGCTATATCCCGCACATGGTAAGGTAGGCAAAGGGAACTTCAGAACATAGTGTGAAGACACTCCGTTCACACAAGACAGCAGGAGGAGGAAAAGGACAGTGCCAAAAAAGGTTTAATTATTTACCTAGTTTGTTAGGCTGAGGGGAACTTAGGAACCTAGTATCAAGATACTCCATCCCTTACTTTTCGCCAAATTCTTGAAGCATTGCGTGTTGAGGGGCGTAACTCAACGCTCACAATCAGTCACATTCCTATTCTACGCTTGTACCCCAGAGCTACGACCGGCCACAAAAAATATATAATTGATAGATATCATAAAGTAAAATACAACATCACTTCGTTTTAACACGTCATGTAACGAAAGACAGGAACAAAGTTTATTTTCTACATTTATCTCAATCTTATTACACTTGTGACACATATGAAATTTTCACGTGAATATTCTTATTATAGCACTAACGACCCGTCCGCGGCTTCGCCCGCTTAAATTACACTATTTTATATATTAATTTTAACTACTGTCTTGTTCTCATACGTCATATTATTAGAACAAGAGAATAAATTCTATAATATGAGAACTAAAATTACAGCTGAATGAATGAAAAATTTTGTACCAATTAAGTAAATTTGTACAAAAAAAATCTCAAACATATATTTTGTATCGCACGATATTATTTTCCGCTTTCACTAAACAAACAGTCTTTACGCCCTCGCATTATAATTTACGTCAGCGAAATCCTAAAGGGAATTACGTCGCAAGTGGAGATACGGGCCTTAGTACATATGTACATACATATCATACATATATCTCTAATGAAATTTATATTTACGACGTAAACTGCCATACAACGTATGTAACAATGTCATAATGCAGGTAGTTTTGGGTTCAAAGTTGATTTTGGTAACCTTTATATTAAAATTTCACGCAGTATCCTGCTCATAGCAGGGTAAGCCAGCGGGAATCTGAGAACCAAGTGACAAGACACTCCATTCCCATTAATACAATTACGTTCCCCAGTTTCCGCCGAGTTGTAGAATCATGGCATGTTAAATTGTGGAATTCAACGCCACGCTTTGCCTATTTGCTTTGCTTTAGCAAAGCTTAGCAATAAATGAAAATATTGAATTTCTTCGAATGAGATCGAACTAATAACCTGTCATGTTTACGTCGCACTCTTGTCCTATGCTATGACTAGCCTCATTATTAGTTAAACTTTTTTATTTTATTTCTTATTTATTTTTATTTTCCCTTTATTTATAACTTAGCGCGAAGTTGAATCTCGCCACTCAATACGTAATGTCTTGAAAATCAGTAGTTATTGAGATACGCAAGTGCCGTATGCAAAGTGTCTTCCACACTTTGCATACAGCGTTACGTTCCTTGCGGTACGTTCTTTGTAATTTACTCACTTCCGGTTGACTTTATGCGCTCAAATTAATAAATGTTATTATTATTTTATTCTCGTTTCTCTGTTTTGCATTCAATACAATATTCATTTATTTTTAGCTACAAGCTGTGTCCCACACATGACAGGGTATGAAAGTGAAACTTGAAAACCTAGTGTCCATTTAGTGGAAACTTTATCCCCATAAAAGCACTTCCGCGTGTTTACCGGCGGCACTCAACGCCGCGCTTTGACTCGTTACCAGAACTTGAATATGAAAATATTGAATATTTAATTTCCTCAAGTGAGAATCAAACCCATTACCTGTACCACAGCCAACATTATGTTGGTACAGTCGCACGATTATGATCCTGCGCCACGACAAGCCTCATCGGCCTCGTATGTTCGTGACCCAATTTCAATTCACTTCGGAAAATGAAATTAATTGCATCTAAAAATAAAAGTAGGTTAAAAGGTGTAATGTTAAAGCGTGATATTTTAATGAGGTCTTTTTCCATAAATATAAAGAACGAAACGAAGGTTAGAATGAAACATGCATTTCTTAATTGTAGTGACTTTTTAGTAATATTTTTATCTGTGTATGTGCTTTTAGTTTATTTTGTTAGCAGCTTTACGCTGTATCTCGCATTTAGCACGGAAGGTGAAACAAACTTATTGTTAAGACATTGTGTTTTCCACTCTCTAGACAATTAAACATTGTGTGTTAGTGGCGGTACTCAATTTTAAGCTTTTTTTCCAATGACACATAATGGAACTAAGGATTTTTTAAAGTTTCACACTGCAATCTACATAAAGCATGGTATATAAACTTTCCATTGGGACAGCTCCCTTACTCACTATCCGCCAAATTATGGAGGCATTGTGTGTGAGTGGTGGACCTCAACGCTGCGCTTTGTCTCGTCACCAGAGCGAAGAAATTAAAATGAAAATGTTTTAATTAACAATAATATGAAAAAGCGTGGATATATATTATTAATAGATAGCTTAAAGACCTTATTTTAAAAATACTCTTATTTGTTTTTCTAAAATACTATTATTTGTGATTCTTAGTCAATTTCAAAACTATTATTTGTATATATTCTAAAAAAATATTGTCGTAGAATAACACTTTTAAATAACAATCTATTTATAACTACCGTCTGTAATTTTTAGAGAAATTCTCAATACTAATTGTTAGCTTTGTCGTCGCAAATTGGCGACGGCCACAATTTCCTTTCACCCCAGACTTTAACTCTCGGTTACTGGTTTGTCATTTCTTGGAGCGCTGACTTTGCCGTTCACGCTTCTATTGTATATTGCCTATTCTATTTTAGAACGAATTATTCTGTTTTTGTGCGATATGGTTCTATTTTAGGAGAGTTTTACAAATACGTGTTTCAAATATTGTGCAAATTAAGATTTATTAATAATAAATGTCTAAAAAGATTGACTATAATTTTATTATTTTTTCAGCTTCACGCTGTTTTTCATATAACAGGATGAGCTAAGGGAAACTAGTGTTAAAACACTCCGTTTAACATGTATTGGCCAAGTTCATGAAGTTTTGAGTGTTGTAACTAAACGATCCGCTTATTCTAGTCAAATTGAGAAAATTAAATAGCTCACGTCTCCGAAAGGAAATCGAACCCACAAGTATCTTCTGTCAGGCGTTCTCCTACAACGATGGACTCTTTTTATTTCATTAATGAAATTAGACATCGAATCGAAGTATAACTGTGGCCCGTCATGGTTGCCTCTGCTTACTCTGCCATGTACGGTATGCAACTGTGTGAAGCTAAAAAAATAATTAATTAAAAGTTTCTAATAGGCCCCGCAGTTGAAATACTCATACAACTTGCCAGAGCCAATATATAGTGCACTTATTATTCATCCGGATAGTACGGGTTTGATTTCCCGCGGGAGTGATGATACTTCCGCTACGCTACACTAATAACGTATAGTGTTCCATACTATAGTACATATTACATACTATTTGAGGCCTTGTGGTTGTAAAAACGACTGGTCATGACTTTGATCCCACTTGAGAAAATGAAATGTTTAAAATTTTCATTTAATCGCTTTGTTAACAAGGCAAAAGTCCGCACGTTCTGATTATGTCTCCAGAATTCGGTGGACAGTGGGAAACGGGAGTGTCTTTATAGGAACGTAGTGTCTTAGTATCGTCTTAGCGGGATACAACGTGTAGATAAAAAAACATTACTACTTCTTGAAAGTTCTACACACGTAAGTGGTATAATTAGTTATATGAAGGTAATTTATTTTTAGCTCGACGCTGTATCCCGCACAAGGCAGAGTAGGCAGAGGGAACCCGGGAACCTAATGTCAAGACACTCCGTTCCACTTCCGTTCCCTACTTTCCGCCGATTTTCGAGGCATTGCGTGTTGAGTAGCGGAACTCAACACCGCGCTTTTGCCTTATTACCAGAGCGAAGAAATTAAAATATTAAATATTTAAATTGAAAATATTAAATAATTCATTTCTTCGACTGGGGATCGAACCCAGAACCTGTTGGTCAAAGGCAACGCTTGTGCTGCTGCGCTACGACAGGCCTCATGTAGGTAAATGTTTAACATATTTTTAATTTGTCGAAAATTATATAAATTGAAGACAGACACAAGAAGTTACATAAGTTAATGAGGCTAGTAAAGACACATGTTAAAAATTCTCGAGATCTAATGTACTACTCGATAAAAAAATAGGTACAACTTTAGTAAGTTTCATCAATTAGGATACACACCATACTCTAAACAAATGTATTCACGAAGTAAGGAGCGGCATCGTCTACTATATGACTAATATAGCTTCTTTGGCCCTAAAATATCACTACGTCCTGTTAGAAAAGTGCTTTTAGCCCTTAAAGTATACATCTGATTTTCATTAAACATAACTAAGGACTATCGCCATGAACAAGGCTTTCTATTAAAAAAAGTTTATTAATTCAGAAGCTAAGGGGCCACTGACAGACGGAGTTATTAAAATCTGATTTAATTTTATCTTTTATTTAGTACGACTAATGCCGAATCAAACATAAAATATAAATAAATTCGTTAGATCAGTTAGTCTCTGAAATATTAACGTGTAGACTACTACATATATATGACTATTGTAAGTATTAATTACATTTATAATTATACATTAAAATGCATATAGCTTTAATATGGTGCATCCTATGCGACAGTTTGTGGGTTCGATCCCCACTCGAGTAAATGAAACATTTAATATACTCATTTTTTCATTTGTGTAACAAGGCAAGTCGCGTAGAGTTTCGCCACTTAACGTGCTATGCCAGAAATTCGGTGACAAGTGGAACTGAGTGTCTTAACACTAGGTTTCCAAGTTATCCTGCTATTTGCGGGGTACAGTATAAAAATAAAAAAGTGCGTAAATCTCAAGAATTACTCATTTAAATACAAAAACCACTTAGTATTGGATAATCCATTTGTCAAGGAAGAATATAATACTATACGTTTATCACGTTAACAATTTCAATGTAGCCTACCCTATCTGTCAAGTTTGGAGACTATGAGAATGCTTTTAATTAGATCAAGATCTGGGCAACGAAACTGATTCTACAGAAGTGTCAAATGCTCAAAATGAAAGTCTTTGACTATTGTATTGAAGATACGGAATACAGACGTGGCTGCGGAATATGTGTCTCATAAGGAGTATCAGGGTATCCGTAAGAGAACAAAATTGACCGACGTAGTTCGAAAAATTGCTCATCTAAAGTAGCAAAGGGCAGGAAACACAGCGCGGAGGAACGATGGCCGTTGGGACAATAAGATTCTGGTTTGGGCGAAACTGGACGGCAGTGGGCAGGCCCGGACTAGGTAGATCGATGATCTGGTCAAGGTTGCGAGAAGTCACTGGATGCGGGCAGTACAGGACCGACCATCGTGGAAATGAGGGAAGCCTATATCCAGCAGTAGACGTAAAGTCGGCAGTAATTATATACCTGTTAAAACTACCTTGGTTACTCACAAAGTCATACACAACTGTAATGGTATGGTTACTAGGACAGAAATTCAGACAAAAGCTTTGAGTTTCGTTGAACCGCAAGCATTGACTGAAATTCGGCGGAAAGCGGGGAACGGAAGCGTTTTAACGGAAACGGAAAGGAATAACCACTCCCAAATACTCTCAAGTTCCCTCTACACTGCCATGTCCAAGATACAGCGTGGACCCAAAAAAAAATAAACATATTTCCATAGGTTTACAATTTAAACAATTAGGAAGTAATCACAATTAATATAAAAGATAGCTTGCGTCGTTGTAGATAGAGCCTTAACGTAGCTCTGTTGCCAACTTCCTAACTTGAAAGCTTTTAATTTAAAAAGTCATAAGTTTGATTCTGGCGTTCTGGCGTTAATTTTCTGTATTTTTTTTTGAGGAATTGAGTGCCACCACTCAATGCGCAATTCCTCAAATTCAGAGAGTATAAAACGGGGTGTCAAAATCACCTCTACCTACCCAGCCATGTGCGTGATATAGAGTGACGCTGAGTATAATCTTTGAAAAACTAAACTGCATCCTGAATATAGCAGGGTAGGCAGGGAGAACCTAAACTCTATTATTCCTTCCTCCCAGATTGGTTTCTTAAGTGGAGAAATGAAACACCGTATTTAATATTCACAACAGGACTAGGAAATAAAAATTATTATTTATTCCAATAAAATCGAATATATAATAATCGCGTTAAAAGTCAGACGATGTGTCGCCGAGACATGACGGACTCAAATGATAAAATATAAAGAAATTATATATTTTTTACTATTTTCTTACATTTCTCGCACTAGCAATGCACATGATATACTTACATTATAATATTTTCTTCGCAAGTATATAAACTAGGTCACGATAAGCTCACCTGATGGCGTCACGCATAATACAACACGCCTTAGGCTATTTTATATACGGTTTTATGATATTGCTGTTATTATTCGAAGATATATTAAAATTTATTTATCCTTACGCTGTATCCTAGATCTTAGTGTTAAGACACTCCGTTTTTCACTCACCGTTCAATTTTCAATACATTGCGTGTTGAATGCAAGCACTTAACGGTCGAACGGACTGCATAATTGACTAACAGTTATTGGTTATCGATTACGGCTTACGAAAAATAAAGTAGAATATTTAACAGTTTTGAGGTAATAACAATTTATCTACTTAACAAATCTGACAATTTTCTCTATCGACAGACAAGTCAATCACTAAAAGTATTTTTATTAATTTCTTAAAATTGATTTAACCAACATTTTCTCTACTGTATTCTCGTTCGACTTTGAATTATATTGTAACAAAGAGGCGCTACAAATCTCGTCCAGTGCGACAACAATACTTCAATGTGAGCACTGGATCAAACCCACAACAACCGTGAACACGTACACTGCACGTAAGATTTACGTTACACAAACGCATATAAATATACTCCATAATACACACTGAACCAAACATTTCTAAATATTTCTCTATGACCGGAATGAAACCTTTTGTTTATCGTAGCACAGTAGTTCAATGCACTGACAAATAAAACACTAAGTACTAAGCCAGGAACATAACAAATTATTCTGACGCTCACTTCTGACTGCTCTTGCCCTTTTCTTATATGAGAATGCAAGAATTTGTAAGAAAATATTTAGGAAAGCGGCTGTCGTAGTGCTGTAGGGCAACGTGTGACTGTAAACGCAATAATGACGGGTTCGATTCCCGCTCAGTGAAAGAAATAAACAATTGAGCGTCACTCTACACATACATCTATCAAAAATTGAGTGAAAAGGGAATGGTCTTAGCTCTAGATTCTTTCTGATTGCCCTGATTGGCGAAGTACAACTTAAAACTGAAAAAATGGATTAAATATATATAATTTAAATTTAAATATTCCCCTTAATTACATTTAAACTGATAGCCATTCCGTTCAATTGAACATGACCTAACTGAACCACGACAGTGTTAAAACTTATAAAATTTTAGTATCGCATAATAACTTTCTTCAACAAATACATATTTTCAATAAAATACTCTATTGAATTTCCATACTTTATAATGCTGTAAAAGTTTTACCAAAATAAAATAATATCAGCGAAATGCAAAACATTCTGAGTTCCGATAACTTTGTTTTGTCCAGATATTGAATTTGTTCGCGTTTTTTGTTTTTGTATTAATGGAAATGCACGAAATTTTAACGTTAACTTTAGTTTATGATAATTTAACTGTCTGTGTAAATGTTGTTGTAGTCTTGTTTTGTTAGGTTCCCACATACGGTAGGGTAGGCAGAAGGAACTTGGGAACCTAATATTTAAACATTCCATTAAGAATTAAATAAAAAAAATTATATCTTATTTCCTCGAGTGTGGATCGAATCCACAATCTGTCACTTTTACAATCACGAGCTTGCGCTGCTGCGTCAAGACAAGCCTCAATATCATATCAAATCTATATATAATATATAGAAATTTCCACAAAAGCTTACTATTATTAGCGTAACATAATTCATTTGTAGTAATAAATACCACGTACTTTAAATGACCCTGCAAGTAATGGGGGAGACGCTAAACAAAGGAGGCAGCAGTAAATGACCTTTGAACTTTCTGTGCCGCCTGCTTAAACTTTGATATAACTGAACGGACGGATTTTAAGTTTCATGCTGTATCTCGCACACAGCTGGGTTAAATTAAATACTACTGTATATCACTAATTATCAAATTATATCTTGGATCTTTCCTTACTAAAAATTTATCAAGAACATATCAATAACAACGTCTATGTCAATGTCTTGAAACGTATTGGCATACGAGAAACGCAGTGTCATAAAACTAGGTTTAAAACTAGGCTGTACGAGAACAAGATTGATCTGCTTATTTATGTTTTAAATAACATCTTCCTGTAATCGTAATAAATTCATTATTTATTTAAACTAACAGCATAAATAAATTGTAAGGAGAGTATAACACAATGGGAGCTTTTTACCGTTAGGTTCTCAAATTTCTTCTGACTACCCTGTCAGGTGTGGGATCCTATAAAAAATTAAACTAACAGTAACATTTACTGAGACCGTTAAATTATCGTAAACTAAAGTTAATTAGACAAAAGCACGGCGTTGAGTTCCGCCACTCAACACGCAATGCTCCAAATTCGACGAAAAGTGGGGAAGGCAAGTGGAATGTAGTGTCTTAACAGGGATACAGGGTGAAGATAAATAGAGAGTGAGTAATTAAAATTAACGTTAAAATTTCGTGCATTTCCATTAATACAAAAAACAAAAAAAAAACACGAGCAAATTCAATATCTGGACAAAACAAAGTTATCGAAACTCAGAATGTTTTGCATTTCGCCAAGATTATTTTATTTTGGTAAAACTTCTACAGTATTATATAGAATGGAGATTCAATAGAGTATTTTATTGGAATTACGTATTCATTGAAAAAAGTTTTTATGCAATACTATTAATTTAAATCTTTTAATGTTGTTGTGGATCAATTTGTTTATGTTATAGTGAAAGGAATCCATCCATAGTCATCGGCTAAAATTTAAAAAAGGGAATATTTTGAATTATAGAAATTTATTCGATTTTTTAGTTTTAAGGCGTATCCCGTCAATAGCGGTAAGCAGAGTGACGCTCAATGCTGCTCATTTATCATGCATAAAATAAATATTATTTATTTGCACCACTTTCCTAAATAGTTTTCTACAAATTCTTGCATTCTCGTTTAAATAGGATAAGAGCAGTCAGAAGTGAGCGTGGGAGCAATTTGTTACGTTCTTAGTTTAGTACTTAGTGTTTTATTTGTCAGTGCATTGAACTACTGTACTAGGACTGTGATAAATAAAATGTTTTCTTCCGGTCATAGAGAAATATGTAAAATTGTTTGGTTCATATTTATATGCGTTTGTGTAACGTAAATCTTACGTACAGTGTACGTGTACGCGGTTGTTGTGGGTTCGATCCAGTGCTTACATTGAAGTATTGTTGTCGCACTGAGCGAGATTTGTAGCGTCTCTTTGTTACAATATAATTCAAAGTCGAACGAGAATACAATAAAGAAAATTTTATTTAAATACATTTTTAGAAAGCATTAAAAATACTTTTATTGATTGATTTGTTAAGAAGATAAGTTGTTATTACCTCAAAACTGTTAAATATTCTACTTTATTTATTGATTATAGGTAATTAAAAAAATCCGTAATCCATAACTATCATAATTTGTAGTCAGTTATGCAGGCCATTTGACCATTAAATTCTTTCATTCAACACGCAATGTCTTGAAAATTGGACGGGAAGTGGAAAACGGAGTGTCTTAACATTAGGATCTCTTCATGAAGCGTAAGGATAAATATAGCTTATTATATTTTATAATAATAACAGGAATATTATAAAACCGTATATAAAGTAGCCCAAGGCGTGTTGTATTATGCGTGACGCCATCAGGTGAGCTTATCGTGACCTAGTTTATATATTTGCGAAGAAAATAGTAAAATTTAAGTATATCATGTGCATTACTAGTGAGAGAAATATTTAAAATAAGTACAAAAATATATCATTTCTTTATATTTTATTATTTGAGTCCGCCATGGCTCAGCGGCACGGCGTCTGACTTTTAACGCGATGACGCAAGTTCGATTCATCGTTGGAACAAATATTTTTCATTTTCAAGCTTTGTTATGAAGATCAAACGTGGCGTTTCATTCTGCCACTTAGCAAACCAAGCTGCAAGGAAAGTACAATGGAGTGTATGTTCTCCCTGCCTACCCTGCTTTATTCGAGATACAGCTTGATTTTTTAATAGTTATACGGGAGGTAAAGGGATTCTAGAAACCCAGTGTTAAGACTTTTTGTTCCATTACCCACTTTACGCCGAATTTGAAGAATTAGAGTGACAGAACGCGTAGAGTGGCAGAACTTAACACTGCAAACCATTTTTCTTATATGCACTTTAAGTTAAAAGCAACTCCTAGTTAGGAAGATTGCAACAGAGCTACGAGTACGTTAAGGCTTTACTCTACGACAACGCAAGTTATCTTTTATATTAATTTCGATTACTTTCTTAGTCGTTTAACTTGTGGACTTATGAAAATTCATTTATTATACTTGGGAACCTAGTGGTTATTCTATTCTGTTTCCTTCAAGACACTACCGTATCCGCCGAATTGGAGGCATTCATTGTTGTCAAGCGAGACTCAACGCCGCGCTTTGTTTTGGTCTTTTATCTAATATAATCTGTATTTGAAAATAAAAAAATGATAGAATTTTAAAATGATAATGTCATAAATGTATACAGCACACATATTCCGTACATGTTAGGGTAGGCAGAGGGAACTTGGGAACCTTGTGATAAGAAACCGTTCCTTTACCCAAATGCTGTAAGTTTGTGGCATAGCGCGCTTTGCCTGGCTACACAAACAAAAACAAAATAATATTCCATTTACTCTATAGTGGGGATCAAACCCACAAGCTGTCACATTTATAGTGGCACGGCTCTGCCCTGAACCACGTCAGTCCGTAACTAACTCAGTTTAAAATAAGTATAAGATGCACAATATAAAATGCATTTTAATATATAACAATAAAAGTAATTATATGATATATGTATAAAGTAGTCACAAGGCAAAAGAGTGTGACTGTAACCGACAGGTTGTGGGTTTCGATCTCCACTCGAGGAAATGAAATATTTAATATTTTCAATTTAAATATTTACTGTTTTCATTTTTTTTCTCTGGTAACAAGGCAAAACGTGATGGTCCACCACTCAACACGCAATGCCTCAAATATGGCGGAAAACGGGGAACCAACGTGGAACTGAGTGTCTAAACACTAGGCTTCCAAGTTCCCTCTGCCTACCCTGCCATTTGCGGGATACAGCGTGAAGCTGAGTGAGTAGAGTATAGTAGTATATACGTTAATGTTTCAGAGACTCAACCGTTCTAACGAATTTATTTATATTTTGTGCTTAATTCTGTGTGGAAAACTTGCTTCGTCAAGTATCATTATGTATGCATTAGTTTTACTAAATTTTGTATAAAATTAAATGAAATTTTAATGGCATAATTTTCATAATAGTCTTTTCTTAGTACATTTTGAACGCAAATCTGTCTGTTTGGCCTTGTCTTGTCTGTAGTACTGTAGCTTCTGAATTAATGAACTGGTTTTAATAGTAAGCCTTTTCCATGACGGTAGTTCTTAGTTATGTTTAATGAAAATGGGATAAGCAGTTTAAGAGCTAAAAGCACTTTACTAAGAGTTAGTGGTTTTCTGGCTCAAAGGATTTTTTGTAGTCACACAATAGACGCTGCTGCTGTTCTTCACT
This sequence comes from Eueides tales michaeli, assembly GCA_018249855.1. Taxonomy (NCBI): domain Eukaryota; kingdom Metazoa; phylum Arthropoda; class Insecta; order Lepidoptera; family Nymphalidae; genus Eueides; species Eueides tales. The sequence continues at coordinate 3,709 of DWMZ01000517.1, read as the reverse complement.
TTGCGAATATATGTATTTGTTTAGAGTATTATATGTTTCTTGAACTAATAATTTTATTAAAGTCATACCTACATGTAAATCCTAACAATTTTCGTACTACCCTCACTGAGATTTTTGATACTTGATTCTCACTCATCATAGACAGTATAGTTTTACCAACAATTGCACTATTACCACTGCTGGTTGGCATGTTCTGAGACTTGTCCAAGGTATTTAATTGCGTGCATCTCTTAATATTGATCATGAAGCTATATCATTATGGTATAAGAGGACGTGCACTCAATCTTCTGACTGATTAAACTAACAGGGTCCAGAGGTTGGATGTGAGTGGAAAGAAATCTACTAGATTATTAATAAAATAATTAAGCATGTAACTACTTATTTTAAATAAAATGTTTGAGTGTGAATTAAAAACTGTATAGGTCTATTTTAACTTCACGTTGTAACCTACCCTGCCATATAAGGAACTTTGAAAAATGATATTTAGAAAGATCGATTCGAGCCGTTCCCCATTTTCCGTCAAATTTAAAGTCTTGCGTGTTGAGCGGCGAAACTCAACTATGCTTTGTTACCAGAAATAAAAATGATTATAAAATATTTCATTTTCTGAAATAGGGATCGGACTGAATAATGGAAAAATAACCAGATAGAATCAAATAAACAGCGCTGCTGCTCTATGACGGCCTGAAGTTATATAATTTTCGACAAAATTAACATCTATTCAACATTTACGCCTATATTTACGCCTATACCACTTACTTTCGTAGAACTTACAAGAAGTAGTAATGTTTTATTTTATCTACACGCTGTATCCCGCTAAGACGATACTAAAACACTATGTTCCTATAAAGGTACTTCCGTTCCCTACTGTCCGCCATATTCTAGAGGCATTCTGCTGAAAGTCGGAACTCAACGCCGCAGTTTTGCCTTGTTACCACAGCGATAAGATGAAAATTTAGAATTTTTCAATGTCCCAAGTAGGATCAAATCCAAAATTAATCGTTTTTACAATCACAACGCCTCAAGTGGTAGGTAATATGTACTATAGTATGGAACACTATACGTTATGAGTGTAGCGTAGCGGAAGTATCATCACTCCCTGGGGAAATCAAACCCGTACTATCCGGATGAATAATAAGTGCACTATATATTGGCTCTGGCAAGTTGTATTAGTATTTCAACTGCTGGGCCTATTAGAAACTTTTAATTAATTATTTTTTTTAGCTTCATGCTGTACACCGTACAGAGCAGAGTAAGCAGAGGCAACCATGACAGGCCACAGTTTTACTTTCGATGTCTAATTTCATTAGTGAAATAAAAAGAGTACATCGTTGTAGGAGAACAGCTGACAGTAGATACTTGTGGGTTCGATTCCCTCTCGGAGATATGAGCTATTTAATTTTCTCAATTTGACTAGAATAAGCGGATCGTTTAGTTACAACACTCAAAATTTCTTGAACTTGGGCAATACATGGGAGTCGGTGTGTTTTAACACTAGTTTCCCTCAGCTCATCCTGTTATATGAAAAACAGCGTGAAGCTGAAAAATAATAGAACTATAGTCAATCTTTTTAGACATTTATTATTAATAAATCTTAATTTGCACAATATTTTAAACACGTATTTCAAAAACTCTCCTAAGATAGAACCATATCGCACAAAAACAGAATAATTCGTTCTAAAATAGAATAGGCAATATACAATAGAAGCGTGAACGGCAAAGTCAGCGCTCCAAGAAATGACAAACCAGTAACCGAGAGTTAAAGTCTGGGGTGAAAGGAAATTGTGGCCGTCGCCAATTTGCGACGACAAAGCTAACAATTAGTATTGAGGAGTTCTCTCAAAATTACAGACGGTAGTTATAAATAGATTGTTATTTCAGAGTGTTATTCTACGACAATATTTTTTTAGAATATATACAAATAATAGTTTTGAAATTGACTAAGTATACACAAATGATAGTATTTTTAAAATAAGGTTTTTGAGCTATCTATTAATACTATATACCCACGCTTTTTCATATTATTGTTAATTAAAATATTTTCATTTTCATTTGTTCGCTCTGGTGACGAGACAAAGCGCAGCGTTGAGGTCCGCCACTCACACACAATGCCTCCATAATTTAGCGGATAGTGAGTAAGGGACTGTCCCAATGGGAAGTTCATATACCCTGCTTTATGCAGATTGCAGTGTGAAACTTTAAAAAATCTTAAGTTTCATTATGTGTCATTGGAAAAAAAGCTTAGAGTTGAGTACCGCCACTAACACACAATGTTTAATTGTCTAGAGAGTGGAAAACACAATGTCTTAACATTAAGTTTGTTTTACCTTCCGTACTAAATGCGAGATACAGCGTAAAGCTGCTAACAAAATGACCTAAAAGCACATACACAGATAAAAAATTTAACTAAAAAGTCACTACAATTAAGAAATGCATGTTTCATTCTAACCTTCGTTTCGTTCTTTATATTTATGGAAAAAGACCTCATTAAAATATCACGCTTTAACATTACACCTTTTAACCTACTTTTATTTTTAGATGCAATTAATTTTATTTTTCGAAGTGAATTGGAATTGGGTCACGAGTATATGAGGCCGATGAGGCTTGTTCTGGCGCAGGATCATAAACGTGCGACTGTACACACATATTGTTGGCTGTGGTACAGGTTATGGGTTTGATTCTCACTTGAGGAAATGAAATATTTTACATTTTCATATTCACGCTCTGGTAATGAGGCAAAGCGCGGCGTTGAGTGCCGCCAGTAAACACGCAACGCCTCAAATTCAAGAGAACTGTGTTAATGGGAATAAAGTGTCTTAACACTATGTTTTTAAGTACACTATGTTTTTTATGCCGTGTGATTCCAGCTTAGAATAGGATCACCCTGGTACTGATGGTGTCGTAAAAGGTGACTAAAGTACGATAAAGTACGAGTAAGTTTTAATAAAAAGGTTACCAAAGTCAACTTTGAACCCAAAAATATCTGCATTACATGAAAGAGTTTATATCTTAAGAATAAATTTAATTAGAGACATATGTACGTCTGTACATACGCTCGTATCTCCGACACCTACAACGTAATTTCCTTTAAATTTCGCTGACGAATTCGAGTGGAAAATAATATAAGGGGTTCCAAAATTTATGTTTTTTAATTAACTTACTGTTTCAGTTTAATTAAATGCTACAAATTTTTCATTCTTTTAGCTGAATTTTGCATTTTCAATGTATAGATATTGTCCTAACAGTTATAATTTTATTAGAACAAGAAAGTTATTGAAATTAGTAGATAAATAGTGTTATTTAAGCGGACGAAGCCGTCGGTGGGTCGCTAGTATTATAATAATAATAATCACGTGAAAATTTCATATGTGTCACATTTGCAATAAGATTGAGATAAGTGTAGAAAATAAACTTTATTGCTGGCATTTGCAACATGACATCTCAAAATGAGGTGACGTTTGTTTTATCTATACTATAATAAAACAGTAAAAAAGTCGTGTCTGTACATTGAATCTATTTACGAAAAAACAATATAGGGGGGCTTAAAATAACTCATAGAATACGAATCTACAATTTTTAGATTTTTTGTCTGTCTGTTTGTCTGTTTGTCTGTTTGTCTGTTTGTCTGTTTGTCTGTTTGTACCAGCACATCTTCTAAGCCACTGGACCGATTTCAATGATTTTTTTTCCATTGTATATCTATTTGGTC
>DWMZ01000516.1:0-21942 GCA_018249855.1 Eueides tales michaeli | reverse complement strand
TAATCGTAATGTTTAACGTGTAATTACATTTGAAGTGGTTTGAAGTAAGCTTGTGTGGCATTAGTGTTACGTAGGTGGTCGCTAGTTTGGTTCTATTTAATTCGTGTTTTGCATTACTTTTATCTTGCATATAGTAGGGTATGCAGATGGAACTTAGTGTTAAGACTTTTCTTAAATTTTCGGAACGCTTGATTTTCGGGACGGCTTAACGAATAGCGAAACTCAACGACGCGTTTTGACTTTGCCGCTGTGCCAGGATGATTTCATTTTCATATTCACCTATATAAAAATTTTCATATTCACCTATATAAAATTATATATTATACTTCAATAATTATTATACTTCAATTATAAATGACATCACGATTTCATGATCTTGAAGCCTGTCGCGACACAGGGCCATAAGCACTTTAATCTCTACAGATTTTGGGTCTCCACTCCAGGAAATGTAAATTATAATTTTAATTTAAGTATTTAATCGTAATAAAGCAATGCGCGGCGTTGAGTTCCGCCGCACAATGCCTCAAAATTATCAGGTATCCAAGTTCCCTCCGTCTATCCTGCCATGTGCGATATAAAGCGTGAAGCTGACTAGAGATGATCTATTACCACTTACCCATAATATAACCAATTTTATATAGCCATTATTATAAAAATATTCGATTTTTAATTTATTATAAAAGTTAAGTTATACATTTTACAACGAAAATTTTCTTCGGCACGCCAATTCACAGTGAACTAGTTTAAAGCGTCTATTAAAGTTGAACAGCGTCAATAGGTTCATTAATTCAGTCTAGAAGAACCTTTGTTCCCCCGTTAACATCTCTATTCATGGTCCTATTAATTTATTTCACACCTTTTATTTATTTACGTGAATGTATAGCTTTAGGTGAAATGTAAAAAACTGTTTCACGTCACATTTGAATACTTTTACTTTAAATGTACTAAGTAATAATTTTGTAATATTTTTAATGACTTGCTATTTTCTTCTTTTTATTTTAAATCAAGTAAAGAAGATTATCAATGTGGATGAGGAGGAAAGAATCATCATATAGGTGAGGAATCATCAATCGTGACGCAGGGGCACAAGCTTGTGTCTGTAAGCGCGACAGGTTGCGGGTTCGATTCTGACTCGGGAAAATTAATATTATTTAATATTTTCTTTTTACTCGTTTTGGTACCAGGTAAAGCGCGGCGTTGAATTCCGCCACTAAACATGTAAAACCTCAGTTCGGCGGAAATTGGGGAGCAGAAGTGTTTTAATGACACTAGGTTTCCCATGTTCTTTCTGCCTATGCTATTGATGGGTTACAGCATGAAGCTAAAAATAAAATCACGTAGTGATTATTTTATTCTTACTAATTTACTATACATTTAAATTCTTTATCAGTATTTCTTGAAAACAAGTATATATTAAATAATTTATTCATGGCCTCACTGACTAGAAAAGTATTGAGAAGTTACATGCTAGGAAGAGCTCGAGTAATTCGTAATCCGTTCACCACTCAATAATTTATACGAACTACCAACGTCAACATACATAAATATAGGTGTTTTCTTTTTATGATTAAAAAATAATTAATACATGGAAAACAAATTATTTTGTATTAAATATAATTGTTTAATTACTGTTAAGTAGTTCTTTACATATTTAAACACTACAGGCATCTTAATATTTCCCAATATTTTCAAAATAGTAAAATTATTACTCAACTATCCATATTGGTAGGCATCTACCCCCAAAATAAGACTCAAGGAAAATTTTAATTGTGCAAAATCTATAATTGATAGCTTAAAAAAGCAAAAAAAAAATAATTCGACTAGCTAAATTAATAATAATATTTTCGAGACTAGGAGGCTACTTTCAAAAGTGAAGCATATATTCTGGTGTTATCCAATAAAATATATTATTTCATTGAGTGGGAATCGAACCTGCTTCCGGTCGCGTTTAAATTCGCACGCTTATGCCACTATGCCACGACAAGCCATTACACTTCATATATTTTATATACGGTGATACTGTATAGTACTACACTAAACACACACACACACACACAAATATCTTCGCTAAGAGATTTTAACTACTTTTTTCATTAACAGTTTTGAAATCATAAGTAGATTTCAATATTTTTAGTAGAATATATTTTAAATTAAATTTATTTTTCATGTACCAGCAAGTCGTTTTCTCTACTGGTTGTACAACTACAAATAACTTAAATTCTTAACCTATATAGACTTACAACGCTTAGCTTTTTCCATTTACTTCTATTTAGGTTCAATCTAAATAAGGAGAAAAATTTTAATAACGTCTTTAATTAAGCTTAGCTTAATTGGACTGCCCGTATCTCGTAATAGTAATTATTGGTTTATGAGATTTTTAATTAGAAAAACGTATAAATTTACGTATTCTCTTACACGTGGCATTGTAATAGAAAATGCTCGGCGTAATAGGCCACCCGTAGAGTAATGCTTACAAAAAATAATTTAAATTAAATGACTTTAAATATAGGCCTATGAAGGCAGAGAGTTTAAAAGATGCACCTATAGGTTGACCACTTGAGGAAAATAATTATTTTATAATAAATTCATTTCTTCGCTATAGTAACAGGGCAACGCGCGGTGTACAGTTACACTACTTAAACTCGTAATGCTGCGCAAATTCTGGATTAAGTTTCCGCAATTTCTAAAAGTTTAAGGTTAACAAGGTTCCCTTTGAATCGCGCGTGAATCTTAAAAATAAAGTCTATAGACATACACTCAAGAATAAAAAAAAACAAATTAAGTTACGAAAGCGAAGCTAAGAAACATAATATTTATCCCCAGTATGACATAAATATAATAGCAGCACACAGCCATATAAAATTATACATATAAACAAATAATGTTCATTGTAACGATGCAACAATAAAATATATCATCCGCAATAAACTTTTACAAGCATTGCTCTATAAAACATACAAACAGTACTCACGACTTCTAAGCCAACGGGTTACGTAATTTCAAATCATTAATGTCAGAAATTTGGAAGAAATTTAGGACTTGTACAAACGAAGCGCGATCAAATTCAATTAGGTCAATTGGATAGGTTATTGTTTAAAAAAAATATATTTAAAAACGCAAAGAATAACATTATAGTGTATTAAAATTATGTGAAATTAATTAAGAAATGTTGGATTACAAATTAAAGGCAACATTTTCATTTTCAACATTTCATTAACTGATTTTTTTTTTTATAATTGCCCTAGACATTTAAAATTTGTATAAATATATCATTATCAACCTTTGTGGTGTGAAACAGAACGGAGTGTCTCAACCCTAGGTTCCCAAGTTCCCTCTTCCTACCCTACCATGTGCGGGATACAGCGTGAAGCTAAGTTAATTGATTTATTCCTAATACTGCACATAAACACTTATCATTATAAAAATACATAGTTAGGTAAAATAACGAATCTAAAACGTTCCCACAAAACCTTCAGTTTGTAAGATACCTTAGCATGGTGTCTGATTTATGATAACACCAGCATACAGTGATTGACGTGTGGCCCATTTCCGTCAGACATAAAGAATTTCCATCGTAAACTTCAGATGCGTCTAACTAAGTGCATGCCTTAAAAAATGTATGTACGTATAAAGGGGAGCCGCTGCTTGGTATATTATTTTTCATTTTTATTATTCATTTTTTTTGTTTCTTCTATATTTTTATGTAGTATTAGTAGTGTAGAAGAGTGGTCAAATTATATTTGTACTCGCTCATCGAGGTTTTTGAGAACTACAATCAACAACTTTTAAAAGAACAAACATTAATTTGCAAGCGCATACAATACTTTCGAATGAAATAAACTGCAAACAAAATTCGTAAATTGTCTTGACCGACCGAAATACAAGTAACACAGTGATCTTATAAGGGTCCAATTTTATTGGCTCGGAACTCTAAAAATTCTGCTTACTCAGAAAGCTAACTTAACTTGATAAATTATTTGTTATTAAAATAGTCGAAGTATTGTTAGTATACAAAAAAGCAGCTTAGACTATGAAAGGCAACATAGGTTTTTTAATGAGTATATAGCGCACAATTACAGAATATATATAACAACTCACTATTACGGAATTTCGAAAAATCCTGGAAATATAATTACTCTTCTTTAATACTCAAGAAAGTTTTTATAAATATTAACTATACTAAGACATTAATGGTAGTAAATATTTTTCATATAAAATTGCTAAGCTAGCTTTGGATCTGATATATATGTATATAATGTGACAAAATGTTGCTGTTTTTTTACCAATATAGGCGCATATGACGAGGAAGGTCGGGAACCTAGTATTAGATCACTCCTTTCAGTAAGATAATTATCATTATACTTTTTTTCTTCTCTCACTAGCGAATTGTAGAGGCATTGTGTGTTGAGTGATAAAACTTAAAGCCGCACTTTGCCTCGTGGCACCAAAGTAAGGTAAACGAAACTCCTCGAGTGAGAATCAAACTCAATACCTTTACAGTTGCACATTTGTATCCCCGTGCCACGACTGGACTTGATTAATAAAATATAAGGCAATTGAATAATATTAATCTTATTTAAAAAATAGATCTTAGTTAAACTGGTATGTTCTATAAATACACACTAAACTGAACTTAAGCATAAAATCGTCTCTTCCCATCTTTTTTTATTTTCACGCTGTATCCCGCACATGGGAAGGTAGGAAGAGGTAATTTAGAAACCTAGTGTTAAGACACTCCGTTCCGATACTCTCTTTTCACCGAATATCAGGCATTGCGTGCTATGTGGTAGAACCCAATACCGCGCTTTGCCTCGTTACTTGCTTAACTAATTTAATTTAAAGATATTCATTATTTCATTTTCGCAAGTCGAGATCGAACCCACATCCTCTCATATTAACAGTCACACGCTTATGCTCTTGCTCCACGACAGGCTTCTAAATGATATCTGAAATATTTTTAAATATAATTTCAAATAATTTTATAAATTTAAACGAATATTTATATTTGCGTATTAATATTTACTTTATTTCATTATGTGTTCATTAAATCATTTCAATTATTAATAATAATATTTATATCGACCACCGACTCTACCTATTGTTGTAGCGCCATCTAGTTCCATCATGTATGAACTAAATGAACTTGAAATTCGGTACTACAGATTTTAGTTAGTTAAATTTGACTGTACGATGGTTTTGATTTCCATTTCAGGGTAATTTATATGTTGAAAATAATTTTGTTTGCCCTTTGTTTAGTAAAGCCAAATTTGGTGTTGCGTTTTTAAATAGGAGATTAAAGTATTAGACATTATTCAATGAGAGTATGTATTATCTATAATTTTTGGTTTTTTATAGGGTAGGCAAATTCTTTTTACTTAGTAAGGTAGACGTAGAAACTTGGGAACATAGGGGTAGGCCGATTCATTTTCATTAAGACACTACCACTACCCAGTTTCCGGCAAATTTTCAAGGCGTTGCGTGTTAAATGGAGGAACTTAAAGCCATACTACCTGGTTAGCTGCGTCAAATGAAATATTAATTATTTCATTCTCTCGAATTGACACCGAACCTATAACTGCTATGCAACGAAAGCCTTAAGTAAACATATTTCCCATATTAAGATACTGATCTTTTCTAAGTGTCTATTAATTTTAACACTGTAAATTCACTCACTCACTCAGCTTCACGCTGTATCCCGCACACGGCAGGGTAGGTAGAGGCAACTTGAGAACCTAGTGTAAAGACACTCCGTTCCACTTCCTTTCCCCACTTTTCGTCGAAATTGAGGCATTGCATTTTGGAACTGAAATTGAGTGGCGCAACTCAACGCCGCATTTTGCCTTGTTACCAGAGCGAAGAAATGAAAGCACTAATAATAAAATTGAAAATATTAAATATTTCATTTCCTCAAGTGGGGATCAAACCCAGTCACACGCTTGAACCGCTGCGCCACGACAGGCCTCAAATGTAAATTCAATTGTACAATATAACACTGGAATTTTAATTTTCAAATTTTACGAAATATAATTTTCCATACGACCTCGGTTGCTTTGAGGCCTTGATATCCCTTAATAGCTCGATCTGGCATCAAGATAAAACCGTCACGCCACGTCTGTTTTGAATAATGTATGTCTCGATAACTTGTTAGTCCTAGTTGAAGTGCTTTAGACAAAGGAATACAAAAAAAAACAAATTAATTTGGTGTTGGTAATTGTGATGTATTTTAAAGTTGTATTGGTGTAGTACCTTAATGATTCCTTGTAGTTGTGGATTCATTTTCCTCTAAAAAAAAACATTTTAAATTTAAAAACAAAGTAGCTTCGTTCGCGTAGCTTTTAAATTATACAAAGGAGTTAATTTTGTGTTTACTAACAGACAGAGTGATACAAGATTAAGGATGTATAATGTCTACCATTTTATAAATTTGATTCAATTGGGCGAAGTCTACAGCAAAATACTAACTTTAGTGTTCTATAAGTGAGTTTAAATTTGACTTATAGGTGTTCTTTTTTTCAGCTTTATCTCGCATGTAGCAGAGAAAATCTGGGAACCCAGTGTTAAGACTCTCCGTTCCCTAATTTTTGTCAATTTTGACGATATTCAATATTTATAATAATTATTTAACCTAAAAAAATCCACTAATCAGACAACAATTTCACAAATATTATGAATCCACAATATATCTAAGAAAGAAGTCTCAATAGATTATTTACTACGCTGCGTGAAGATAAAGAAAAACAATCATTTGTCTTCATTAAATACGATTTAAATCACAACGCCGAAATACGTGATTGATGATTCATAATGTAATGTAAGTATAATTTTTTTATGTTCCCCGAAATAATAAATAATTAAATTAGTTTCGTTTGAAGAATCGTAAACAAATACTGGAATGCTTGTAAATATTTTTAATATTATATTACATACATTGATGAGGATTCGATACCCGCTCGAGGAAATTAAGTATTTTCATTTATTTGCTCTGGTAATGAGAAATAACACTGAGTTTATTTCCAACACTCTACGCGCAATGCCTCAAATTTGAGGGGAAGTAAAGTACGCTAGTGTCTATTTCATTTCGAGTAGGAATAGAACCAACACAGGTCGCATGTACAGTTGAAAACGTGTGCCGCTGCGCTACGACAAAGTAAAGAACATAATTATTTTATGAATACCTATTGAATATACACGGAAACTTTCAAATAAATAAAATGTACATATTTTTTAGTTGCACGATACGGAACACTTTGTATTGAAATACTGTTGTATTAACTAATTTATTTAAGAATTATCTCCTTTAAGACTATCTAACTAATCTAACTATACATTGAAAACTGAAATTTACCTAAGTGAACGAAAATTTTATCGAACTCAATATTTCAAATTGATATCACTTTTTATTTATTAACCGATTAAAACAAGCACTAAATGGTGAAGGAAAGTTGCCAAAATGTTATAGTGAAAGCTGCATTTAAGTCTGGTTAGCCGTTTTACATGTACATTTGCGCGTACACACGCATACACGTACAGAAAAACAGACAAAACTTTGGAAAAACAATATTTTGATCCCTATGACATCAATAATTCTTTTAATTATATCTTTTATATATTTTAAGTGAAACCTTGTTCTTAACGGTGGTTCTTAGCTATATTTTATGAAAATCGGATTAGCAGTTTAAGGATAAACTTTGCTAAGTGAGTCCGGGTTTTGATTTATTTTTTGTTTGTTAGTAATAAATGAAACGTCTAATAGCAGTAGCCATTTGTATATAACTTAATTATATGTAATTGCAACTTATTTATATGTAACTTATAACTGGTTTAACTGAGCTCTTCTGATAAGATGTTAGAAAAATATAAAATATAGTATATTATAGTATGAAAAAAGTAGAATAAAATTTCAAAGGTTTTTGAAGGCCAGTCGTGGCGTGGGCAAGTGTGTAACTGTAAGCGCGACAGGAAATGAAATATTTAATATTTTCATTTCCTCGTTAGGTTAATGAGACAAAGTGTGGCGTTAAGTTCCGACACTTAAATACCAATGTTTTCAGAATGCAGCGAATGTGTTAAATGGGAATGGAGTGTCTTAACACTAGGTGTTTTCTGCCGCAAAATTTATAAAAGTAGATTTTTAAAATGCTCCATAATAAAAATATTACCCTAATGTTAATATATGTACGACAGAAGCATTAATTATATTTTATATACTGTAAATGTGATTTTTATTTAATTTAAATAAGGATATAGGCTAATGCTAATAAACCGCTTTGTTGCCAATAAAATATTCAAAGAAAATATGCCTGACGCAGACATTCAACCCGTGACAAGTTTCCTAGGTGCATAGATCTTTTCATGAATATGTCTCTAAAATTATTAATAGATTGAAAATTAAGTTTCAAAAATTATTACATGTTATTAACTTCACTTATCTTTTAATTATATCTATCGCCTGTTGTGGCGTAGGGGCATAAAAGTGAAACTGTAAACGCGACGGGTTGTGGATTCGATTCCCACTCGAGGAAATGAGATAATTAATATTTTCGTAACTTCGCTCTTATGACAAGGCAAACCACGGCGTTGAGTGCCGCCTCTCAACACGCAATGAGTGTCTTAACCCTAGATTCCCGAGTTCCTTTTGCAAAAGTAATCTATTAATGTAATCCATGAAATATATCAAAAACAGACTCACGGCTGAGCTATACAACGTTAAGTAGTTAACACGTAAGTTTTCTCTACCAATCCTGTTACATATAAGATATTGTGAAGTTGAAAACAATTTTTAATAATCATGTTAGCTATGTTTAGAAACGTCACCACATTGCATAGAAATTGTTTTTTTTTGGACTAATAATTATTATTATCAAAATAATACATCAATGTATGCCGTAATTGAACTTTAAGTCATATATTGTCATTTTACCAAGATAAAACTAATTAAAGAGAAATAACAGCGTGATTGAAATTAAAACCTGTAATGATGACACTGTTATAATGATAAAGATAGACTTAATGACGTCTTTCTTTATCATTTAACTTTTTTAAATAATAACAACTTACGTTTGACCACATCTAGCTTAATGTTAAACATTGATTGCTACTGGAGGAAAATATTTATGAATTAACTTTATATATAACAGGATTTGAACCTGCGCTTCTAGAGAATCATCCAGGAGTAAATTAAATTGCGCTAAGTTCAAATTGTTATGAAATAAAATTATTTTTCTTTATTGAGAATATGATAACACTTTAAACTTCACGCTGTATCCCGCACATGGCAGGATAGGCAGAGGGAACTTGGGAATCTAGTGTTAAGACAGTTCCGTTCCCCACTTTCCACCAAATTTGAGGAATTATGCGTTGAGTGGCGGAACTCATCGCCACGCTTTTTCTTTTTACCACAGCGTAGAAATAAAAAAATATATATTTAATTTGAAAATATTAAAAATCTCATCCTTTCGAGTGTTTACAGTCACATTCCCCCGCGGCACGATATGCCTCAATAACACTTTAGAATATATAAATACGTTTTTATACTATCAAAATATTACGAAAACATAGAGAGCCAAATGTAAAATAAGCTGTATTCGTGTATCTTTTACATAAAAATATTAAACAAAGCTAATTAATTTCTTTCAACTCTGTTTTATGTAAAACTAAAATATTTCAACCGTAAAATTGTTTGAAAATATTTTTTTTAGGAAAATATTGTTTATGTCTAACTATATTGAATCATAATGGCCTAATGCCTGGATTATTATATGATACTTTTACTTGTTTCTCCATCCGTATGGTTTAATGGAAGCATCTGCCTGAAGTTACAGTTAATTTGAAATGATCATCAAATGTAATGTAGGTTAGTCTTCCTCAATAAACTATCCAATATAAAAAGAACTGTTCAATTTAAACTAGTTCCTGACATAAACGTACAAATAAATGCACTCTTTAGGTTTATAATATGAGTATAGAAGAATATATACAATGATTATATTATCAGAAGAAGCAACGCGTGGTTGAATGCGACATGATCTTACTGGACCCGCTATAGCTGGGTTCGATTCCTACTTAGGCAAATCTTTAATATTACTATTTTGATAGACACGAAGCGCCTTTAGGAGTACCAACCCGCAATGTCTTTAAATTTAGATCGCCTTTGCATAATAGGCTAGGTGGGTAAATGTATGAAATAGTTTCTTTTTTTATTTTTACTTTTTTAAAAAAAAAACATTATCCACTGCGTTGATCGTTAACATCGGATTAGTAATTTATGAGCTGCAAGCACTATTCAAAGATAAAGTAGAGTTCTATGTGGGTCAGAGGAGCTTTTTTAATTTTAAATCAATAGTAACTTTAATAAATAATATTTAAAAGAATAATATATAAAAGGTTTTTTTCTGCTTATTAATGGAAGAAATGAAAGAAGTAGTAACGTAGAATAGTATTTCAGAATAGCGGTAAACGGTGTTTTTTTTGAAATAGTATAACCTAACACGGTAAAGTGGTATCTTACTTAAAACTGTATATATCGTATTTACCTAAAAAAAACTAATTTACGCAATCAACTCTAAAGATAAAATAAAATTTTACCATTAATAATAACTTAAAATTGATAAAAACTTATTTTAGCAAAAATCATTTAAAGTATTTAGCCTTTACTACATTTTAAATATATATGAGTCCCAGTTCTATTCCACTTTACCTTACATATTCTAGAAGTACAACTGCGTTATTTCAATTTAATTTTAACATTTATAATATTAAGAATTTACTGTTGTGTGAAAATAAAATTTTTAGGTTTACCAACCTAAAAATTAAATCAGTTTTAACGCACAGCGAGCATATATATATATAACGAAAATTTAAAAATTCCAAAAGAGGCCCTAAAACTTAGCAGCCTCTAACATTTTTTTTATATAAAAGAAATTTCTTCAATAAAACTTATCACAAAATTTTAGAAAGATCACATTTAATGGTTACGTGTGATATTAAACAACTGATAACTTCTAAGCTTTATATTTTAAGACAGGAATTTTAATTTACATTAAATATCTATAGTGTCCAACAGTTTTATTTATACAGATAAGGTCTTATAAATACTTTAACACACCATAGAAATACTTTTGTAATAAGTATAGATTTTAGTATCGTCAACTCCGCCGTCGCTAATTTATGATATACTATATTTTAAGAATTTTAAAGAATATATTTTTTTAAGCTAAATGTTATTTAATATTTATCATATAAAATATTGTACAAAGTATTAAAAAATATTTTATGTAATAATATTTTAATTTTGACAAAGGAATTATTTATCAAACTTCACTAGTCTTTATATTACAACACATCTATGTATGTTTTCCAAATTGTTTCCATTAACCGTAATTATAAACTGTACCCAAGATATAATTAAAGAAAAACAATTGTATACAATATTTCAATTCTAGGAATAAAATATATGATTGTATCAACAAATTACATCAAACCCTTTCTTAATTAAGATTACAATTATCCGTAATATTTTATTTATAGTTGATAAGCCAATTGGTTTTTAAAACGAGTTCTAAATGAAAAATAGTTTAATAATATGTCAATTTTTAATAATATATCAAGCTTTTTCAAACCATTACTCATAAAAATCAATTAAAATTTCTTTCTACAAACTTTTAATTACCTACAACCACTATTTACCTTACAAAAAGGTCTAAATACCAAATACAAATAAGAAACAACATTAAAAAATTACCTTTAAATCAGTACTAAAATCACAAAACACAATTCAAACACAACACTGGCACGAACACGTAAACGTAAATTGTATGTACCTAAGCTTTTTCGAGCTTTACACGTCCTCTCGTTTGACGCGCCGACATTCGACTAACGTTGCTCTCGTTCCCACCGGCTTCACCCCCGCTTGATCCCCGGCCTAAATGGTAGTGTTATCCTTATCCTTGTTTTAGTAAATGCTAAATGAAAATTTAAATGAAGAATTATGTGAAAAAAGGAGTTTAACACTTTATTCCGTAAAGCAGAGACAGTGTAACTAGTGTTAGGACACTCCGTCTCTCACTATCTGATTTATTTTTCTTAGCGTATTGAGTATCGGAAGTCAACGTAGTGTTACCTCTACCGAAATAGCGACGAAAATAAATTAAACATAATTATTTTCCCAAGTGGGAGTCGAACCAATAACCGCCACGGCTCAGAATTGTGTCAATAAAATAAATGAAAGTAATACTTTTACTCACTCACGCTGTATCACGCACATGGCAAGGTAGATGGTTCCGTTCCCGACTTTACGCCATTTTTGAAACATTGCGTATTGAGTGTCGAAACTCAACGCCGCGCTTTGTCTTGTTGCAAGAGCGAAGAAATGAGAACATTAAAAATTGAAATATAAAAATATAAAATATTTCATTTTTCATTTCGTTCCTCGAATGGGGATCGAACCCACAATTTACAACATTTCAGAGTCACACGCTTGTGCCTCTGCGCCATGACATGCCTACTTTGTAATACTTTCAATTTAAAAAATATACATTTTTAACTATGCAATCTTTTCATGCCATGCCACTCAATAAAAAAGAGTTTCACTGTAAAATTGAGGACACAAATTCATAGATTTGTATATAATCTGCATTTTTTTTGCAGAATATTTTCGTCCCCATATTTAGTAGCCAGCGCCGAGTGAGGAAGAGCGCCGTGAGGGCTTAGTGGGTATTCAGACGGGCTAAATCTGGCAGTCTGTGGGTCCCACATAAACCGTTGGAAACCGGGTGGGTATTCGTAATAAGATTTATATAAGATTTGCTCATATAAAAAAATGTTGGAATATAATATGAATGATATCATATATTTTAATTATTATACTTTTATTCGATTAAAATATTTTCAATTTCATACTTGGCATAAAACGATGCGGCGTTAAGATCACACTTTACTGTTATTTTGTCTTTACTTTAAAAAATATGCAGTATCAATTTCATCGATATTTCCTTTGACATACTAGCTCACGTTTTTTTCGCATAACAGGATAATCATAGAGAATGTATTTTCAAAACATTCCGTTGATCGTTTGATATAAAAAAAAATATTAATAGCATCGTAATATAGCTTATACAGGAGGACAAGTCAATAAGTGATCTTGAAAACTAGAACTGTAAGTGACTTTTAATTTTTATATTTAGATTTTATTACTGTAGTATCTGTTATACAGTTTTATGCTTTACTTACTCAAAAAATAGAAAATTAAGTTCTATATAATACTTGAAATAATATTACTAAACTTTTATTTCAATTGTATTATAGTATTTATTTTTATTTTTATAGTATTGTATTATAGTGTATTACTTGATTAAGCATGGAGGTACGTAAAAATTATGAGCATATGGGTGCAGCATACCTGCACAGTAAACGAGATCCGTACTAAGTTCATTTTTTCGATCAACGGAAAGTCTAATTTATAAACAGCCTAATTTATAAAAAGCGGTCATTTTCAATCATTTTGTATGAAGTTAACTGTAAATACGACTTTTAATTAAACAACACACGTTCTTGAAAAAACGTATCTTGACTTAAATACAAACAAACAGATAGACAGGCAGTAATTCTATAAGGTTCGGAACTCAACGCCGCGCTTTTGCCTTATTACCAGAGCGAAGAAATGAAACATTAAATATTTAAATTTAAAATATTAAATATATCATTTCCTCGACCGGGGATGGAACCCTGAACCTGTCGGTAACCGTTACACGCTTGTGCCGCTGCGCCACCACAGGCCTCACTTACTTATTTGTTACTTATTTTATATGTAAAAATGAAATATTTTTAAATAATTGATTGATTAAGCATTAAATGTCCAGAAAGCTTACACTTAATATATTTTAACATCTAAATAGTTATAAAGAACGCAATCCATATAGTTATAGAAAGATAATACGGGCCATGTGTTAATGTAAAAGATAGTTATAAAATAAAAAAAAATGGTCAAGAGCGAATGGCCCACCATAGTTACCGATTTTAGGACTGCCAATTGTAGGTAAATAGATAATACAATTTATAAAAGTTTCCAAGCTTTATTGAACTTTTTTGAATTAGACAACATTTATGTAGTGATTCTTGTCTTTGAATAAAATTATTGTATAATAATAGTTCATTTCATAGAATATTAGCTTCGAATGTTTCGAGATTGAATCAAATGATCAATTACTTGCGTATTAATTTCATCGATTTTTTTTTATTTAAGCTTTCACGTTTTTTTATCAAAGCATGTTAGAATAGAGATTACAAATTAAGTTGACAATGTTTTCGTTATTATAATAGTATTTTTGATTTTCGCGATTTTTACACATTTTAAATGAAACACTTTTAAACGGATTAATCGTGATTGAGTAACATATTTGGAAACCCAACGTTTCGAACACTATACAGTAGACCACGAACAACTGATACAGCTTTAGAAGAATAGAACCCTAAAATTTTGATTTTTTTTTTCATCTTGGAACTTAAAAAGCTAGTGTTGAGACACTCCTTTCCGTTCTTCATCTCTCTGTTACCAGGGTGAAGCAATAAAAATATTAAATATTTAATTTGAAAAGATTAAATATTTCACTTCTACAAGTGGATATCGAACCCACAACCTGTCGCTGACTGTCACACGCTAGTGCTCCTGCGCCACGACAGGCCTCTAAAAAATAATTATATTATACTGACACACATTTTCTAAGAAATCTGCCCATCCCACCTACAATTCCAGTTAACGCTAAACCTGACCCAATCACGTGGTATTGCTACAGTGAAACCTCCCTCAGTATATAATCCTGTTAACAATAACATTTAGGTTGTGATTTGTGGCTAGGAGCTTGTAATGGATGCTTTTAATAGCTGTAGTAAAGCCATTGTTTGAATTCGTTTGATTAGATAGAATTATATTGTTATGTAGCTTTAACATTAAGACCTTGAGTCACACTAAAGGGCACGTGTGTGTGAATGTAAGCTTGACAGGTTGTGGGTACGATCACCACTCTAAGAAATGTTATATTCAATATTTTTAAATTAAATATTTAATGTTTTCTTTTCTTCGCTCTGAGAACAAGTAAAAGGTCGGCGTTGAGTTACGCCGCACAACGCACAATGCTTCAAATTCGATGGAAAGCGCAGAACGGAAAGGAGTCTCATAACACTATTAATACAGCGTGAAACTGAGAGAAAGAGTAAAATTAAGACGTGTAAGTGACACTTTATATACGTAAGTTGACAGACGCGCGGCGTTGAATGACGCCTTGTATATTATGCAGTAAGTATTTCTGTATGTCTGACTTCGGTTGAACAAAATGAGTAAAGTTCTTTTTTTTATGTAATTCAATTGGAGGAGACAATTTTAATTTAAAATGGAATTTTTCAGTCAATAATAATTGTCATTTACAGCGTAAATACTCGTATTATGCATTTAATTGTACACGTCAAGCTTTTGCTTATAGGAGAATAAATTTGTAAACTATTGCCGGAAATAATTTCGCGAAATATTGAACCTACAGGTTTAAAAGCGTAGAACACCTTAAAAATTTTTGACGTGGCTTTTTTGAAAAAAAATATTTGACGTGTTTTTACTGACTTTTGTATGATCTAATGTATGCTTCATTTAATTATGTAACACCTAGCCGCTGGAATGTTGTCATTTTTTTTTAGGTAGCAAAGTTTTAAAATGTAAAAATTTTGTCGCAAACCCTAATTTTTAAATGATATTATCTCAAGGTTCTGTCAAAATCTTTGGTACATATAATCTACTATTTTAAAAACATCTTCACTTTGTACTCTTGATTGACACCAAATAAATGTTATTCTAATCATTAATACTTAAGATATAACGCAATTTACCCACCTACCTAAATTAATGAACTTCTCTCAACCAGACATTCTATCTAAAGATTATGTTCACTTCCCTTCGTTTATAAGATAAGTTAGAAATTTAATGAAATTTGAATTATGCCTTCATTTAAAATACATAATTATATAAATCATTGTATTATAAATTTGTCTACAGAGGCTACACAGCGGCACAAGCGTGTGACTGTAACCGACAGGTTTTGGGTTCGATCCCCAGTCGAAGAATTGAAATATTTAATATTTTCAATTTAAATATTTAATATTTTCAATTTAAATATTTAATGTTTCATTTCTTCGCTCTGGTAATAAGGCGAAGCGCGGCGTTGAGTTCTACCACTCAACACGCAATGCCTCAAATTCGGCGGAAAGTGGGTAACGGAAGTGGAACGGAGTGTCTTAACACTAGGTTCCCAGGTTCCCTCGGCCTACCCTGCCTCGTGCAGGATACAGCGTGAAGCTAAAAAAAACATGTCAAAAATATATGATTTGTAATATAATTTTTGCTTTGTAACTAATAAAATGTATTATTTTCTCTAAAAAAAGATGCTGAAATATAAATAATATTTCAATATTGTCGAGAAAAATATATTCTAGCAGGTTAAGAGTCAATTAAAAACTGCCACTCGAATAAATATAACTAGTTATTTTCACAGTTGCGTTAAATAATTAATGTAAAAATTGAAACCTATTCTATTATACCGCTTAGACTTTTTGTCTAAAGTTAATTAATCGTTTTTTATTTGATTACTATAAGAAATGTACATATTTCTAGTTTCAATTTTTTATCTTTATGCTTTAAATTCTATAGCAAGCTAGACTATGAGAAACTAGCACTTAGATACTCCGTTATCCATTATTTGAGTATGTATCGAAAGTTAATGCGGCGAATTTTTTTTATAGCTTCACGCTGTATCCCGCACAAAGCAGGGTAGGCAGAGAGAAATTGGGAACCAAGTATTAAGACACTCCGTTCCGTTTCCTACTTTCCACCTTACTTTAAGCATTGCGTGGTGAGTGGCAAATCACAACGTCACGTTGTTACCAAAGCTAAGAAAATAAATATTTTGTTTCCTCGAGTGGAAATCGAACCCATAACCTATCGCCTTTACAGTCGTGCGCCATAGGCCTCAAGACAAAAGTAGATAGATAATAATGTTTTAACACAAATTCATCTATCTAATAAAAAACCATATATATGCTCCAAATGAATTCCCAAGGCTCAGACGTTTGTTAACAAAAGGTTAGGTTAGGTCTTAAACACAAAAAGCTTCGACATAACGATAACTTTAAGCTTGAAACATAGATTATATAAAAAAAGTGTCCTACGGAACTCCCAATACACACAACGGACTCGAGTTCGGTCGTTTTTTGTCCGTCTAAACTATTGACATTGTGAAGATCGTTAGGTCAAAGGTTATTTTATACAAAATTGAGATCGATGACAGAAAAGTCTATGTCACTTGACTATAAAGTAATCATATCATTTATATATATATATATATATATATATATATATATATATATATATATATATATATATATATATATATATATATATATATATATATATATATATATTTTTTTTTACTATTTTTAAAGTGTTATTCCACACTTAGGAAAAAAAAATATTAAATTTAAAAACGTATAAAAATTTGGACGAAGCAGGATTTGAACCTGCGCCTCTTGAAAACCGTTCAAGCGTTCTGACCTTACTGACGGATGGCTTAGTGGTCAGAGCGCTTGAACGGTTTTCAAGAGGCGCAGGTTCAAATCCTGCTTCGTCCAAATTTTTATACGTTTTTAAATTTAGTAATATATATATATATACTTTTTTTAAATACAATTTTTATAGAAGGACCTGCAGCTTTTTCAAATAAGTAAGTCTTCGCTATGAAAATATGGCTCGTATCTTTTGTTAGTTATGTATTAAGTGTTTTTGTAATTCTTTTTCATATTTTTAAATCCCGTATATATCAGGGTAGGTAGGAGGAATATAGTTTTAAGAAGCCCCGCTACCCACATTCTGCCGAATCTTCGTGATATTGCGAACGTTCTTAACGTGTAAAGTGGCGGAACGCCGCGTTTTTCTAAAAAGAAAAAGAGAGTAAAAATAACTCATTTACCTTAGTAGGAATTAAATCCACATCTATCATGTTTACAATCAGATGATGCACCACTGCACAAAGTAAAGTGTTTAATAAAAAAAAATTAAATTATTTGTATACTCTTTAATTCTCACGTCATAGCTTATACAGAGTAGGTAAACGAAGAAGTAAGAAATTCCTACGTAAAAGATTACTGATTTCCGCCTTATAGATGTTGTCCCAGCCGATTAAGACGAATATATGTATATAGGTACCATAATAAATCCTTATCAAGATAACGTACAAATTTTTACATAGTGATGTAAAAATTTGTACGTTTGATGAT
Organism: Eueides tales michaeli; assembly: GCA_018249855.1. Taxonomy (NCBI): domain Eukaryota; kingdom Metazoa; phylum Arthropoda; class Insecta; order Lepidoptera; family Nymphalidae; genus Eueides; species Eueides tales. Next base: position 3,633 of record DWMZ01000516.1, on the reverse strand, counting down.
GATGATGATGTTTGATGATGATTTGAACCCGCACCTATTGGAATCCGTATAAAGTAATAAGACTCATAAAAAAAGCCCCAAATGGAATTCGAACCCACGATCATCACGATACATTCATCACACTTAATCATATAATTATCAGTATTCATTTAATCAAGTGCAATGTAAATAATAATAAATCTAATTATACTTTGTAGATATCGGCGTTAACTTCCTGTATTAGAAAACGGTATCTATAGATAGAGATAATGTTGAAACTAGATACTAAAGTATGTAAGTAACATTTCTTAAATAAAACAGATGATTGGTCGTCATATTTATGTTTTCCGAAACGGATACACTTTATCTATGTTAACAGAAAAAAGCGAGGAAAAAAGTTTTTTTTTTCTTTATTTCGTCGCTATGGTAACAATACAAAAGACGGCGTTGAGTTCCCGCACTAACCACGCAATGTCTCAAAAATTGTTGGATATGAGAATGGAGTATCTTGACATTAGGTTCCCACTTCCTTCTATATAAAAATTCTTATTTTTTGTTGACTTATATTAATTTCTACATAGAAAAATAGTATAATTGTATATATTTATTAGTAATAAAAACTTATTTAAAATATTAAAAGTGTGTTTGTAAATAAAAATTCGTCGCAGTGATATTGCACCATAAATGCCATTGCATATTTACTAGAAAATCGACGATTATAGGTTCGATTCCCACTCAACGAATTAACTACCTTCGTTGCCGCGTTCTTGTAAAAAAATGGCGTTCAGTTCCGCGATTCAATACGCAATAGCGCATAAATTGGCCGTAGCGTCTCTCGTTTATACAGTAGTATACATCGTTGAGATAAAAAATTTAAACTTATTTTGCATATTAAAAGTAATTTTATATATAACATTAGTAGTTAAGTCGAAAAACTTTAATTTGATTATTCTTATAAATGTCGTTAGTGATTGATATCTTCACATCAAAGAGACGTAAGTATGACGAAGGTGTGATAAATATTATAAACAGTTTTTCCAACGTCAAATAAATACAATTTCTCTACACAACTTTGTTTGAAACAAATACATAATATATATCTGGTCATAAGGAAAAAAACGCGGCGTTGAGTTCCGCCACTCAACACGCAATGCCTACAATTCGGCGGAAAATGGGGAACATGAAGTGGAACGGAGTGTCTTAACACTAGGTTCCCAAGTTCCCTCTGCCTACCCTGCCATGTGCGGGATACAGCGTGAAGCTATGTATGTATGTACATAATATATTGTATTTATAATAACAAATGAATGCCATAGTTAGGCTTTGAGGTCGATTCCTCTGATAAAATAGAATAAAGGAGGCTCGTGCTACGCTACTACATAATTATTTTTTGGACTAAGCTCTAAATTATAGCTGTTGACTGTTCGGTACTCAATGCTTACGACCAGAACAAGCCAATACTTTTTTTTACTTCACACTGCATCCCGCACATAGCAAGGTAGGAATTTACATACTTAATTTTTTGAAAGTCAAACAATTTACCACTTCTCCACTAAATTTACTGCCTCAGACGTTAGAAGAACCGGTGCAAAAAGTCATCGGGACATCTATTTTTTTAAAAACACAAACAAACAAATTTTCTTATTTCCTTCATATATTTATTTCATTAAAACCGTTTTAATTAAAACCAATGATTGATCATATAAAAATATCACCAAATTGCCTCAAACAAACTGGTTTGCGACTTGTCAATGGCAGCAGCCTAACAGGAAACATAAAAAATGTACGCATATAATAAAACGAAATCATTCTATATTATCACCTTTTACGAAATGATTATCACGTTTTAAAATAGGTGTATATATATTAAATTATATTAATGGATCTTTTTGTTGAAATGTCACAACTAGGTTTTTTATGTTGTTCTTTAGAGATTTTTCAATTTTCTATCATAATTGGTTTGATGCGTAACTTTTTTTGTGTGGATTTTAATACGTGCTTTGAAAAATACCTCATTTTTCACATTCTATGTATATATTTTTAAGAATAATCCATAAATAACCTAACTTACCTACAATGTGATAATTGTTATTTTTGTTTATACATTTTTTTAAGTCTTAGTCCGACTTTTAGAACAATTCTTATTAAGAAAACGTATAAAATTATTTATTGTATAAAATTTCTTTTCTGGCTGTCCAACGATAGACCCATAGGGCTATTGAACGAATTTAAAGAGGCGCGATGAAAAAAAATTTGCGATGAAAGTTTTAATATTTTTTTAATTGCAATTATTTAATAAAATGTTAATCTTCGCTCCGGTAATGAGGCAGCAAGTGGGGAACAGAGTGGGGAACGGAAGTGGAACGGAGTGTCTTACAGACTAGGTTCCCGGGTTCCATCTGCCTACCCTGCCTCGTGCGGGATACAGCGTGAAGGTAAAAAAAAATGCAATAAAGATAAGAATAAACTGAATAAAATCGAAACATTTAAGGATCGCACCCACAGCTATCGGGTTTTGTAGTTAACAAAACCCGTTAGAGTAGTTATACGACGGGTTGTACGTTCTATCACTACTTGAGGAAATTAAATATTTAACATTTTTAAATTAAATATTTAATGTTTTAATTACTTGGCTCTGGTAACTGGTAACTGGTTTTTCAACTTCACCCGAAATAGTGTTATTGAACCAAGTGTTAAAGTGCTCCGTTCCCATTAAGGTTTTCCTTCCGAATTTGAAGCATTGTTTTTTAAATGGTGGAGCTCAACTCCGCTCTTTACTTTGCTAGCAGAGCACAAGAAATGAAAATATTAAATATATCATTTTCTCGAGTGGGTATCGATGTATTTATATATCCTCAGTAGTCAGGCTAAACATCCTAGTCCCAATCAATGCAGCTATTTAATAATTTATTTTCTACAAGAGCCAAAGTAACAATACATCTCTTGTAAGACCTCTTGCAATCAAAATTCCGGAGGACGTTCCTCGTGTACCAAAAACCCTGATAAATACCGGGGAGACAGTTGAGGTATCCTTAAAATGATCTCTACTCGGATCTAGAAAACATTCAGAGTCCTTAATCCGATAGCTAATCCTGTAGCTGACGTGCTATCAAGAGTTTATAATAATGAATGTGCATGCTATGGAGAGACGTAGAGACGTATATGGTATCATCTGTTCATGACGATATTGTATTTTGGGTGGTAGAATAAAAACCGTGCCTTGTTTAACTACACTTAACAACATCAATATGTCAACATACAATATCACTATACTGTTTTATTATTCAGAAGAGCTTTATAAAGATTTTAAATTTTATAAAGCTTTAAAAAAAGATATAATATCATAATAAAGTAAAAAATCGATATTTCCGATTTTGAATAGATTATGTATACATGTTTTTAGAAAATGTATAAAAAATTGAGGTAACGAATTCGAGCCCGAACCCTTTGTAAATCGTCCAAGAAATCTCACCATTGATTCATACGTTCATGTCAAGCTACGTCGACAATCTGTTTGTTACAACTAATTTCTTGTATCTTTATCTATTTAGTGAAGGAGAATTTTTACAATTCTGCTACTCGAAAATTATTGTTACGAATGGAATGTTATACACTGTTATACACTAAGAATATGAAAATATTTTTGGAAAACAT
>DWMZ01000515.1:0-21965 GCA_018249855.1 Eueides tales michaeli | reverse complement strand
ATATATATATATATATATATATATATATATATATATATATATATATATATATATATATATATATATATATATATATATATATATATATATATATATATATATATATATATATATATATAATGTGCGTCATGGTTGCACCAAGTCAGCGATAATACGTTAAAATTACTGAATATTGTACTTAAGCTTTTTAATGTTATTGAATAAATTAAAGTTGAATTATGTGGGGACGGAACGAAGGGAATATTAAGACACTTCGTTCCGTCCCCCCAGGTTCCCAAGTTCCTTCTGCCTACCCTGCTGTGTGCGGGAAACAGCGTGAAGCCGAAACAAAAGAATAAATAATTTTTGAAAAAAAAAAGAATAATAAAAGTTTCCATAACACTAAACCACGCTTATGTTCACTAGTAGGTATCATCAACCCAGCTCGATGATTCATAATATTATATTGTCATCTAATTTACACATGATTGCCAAATCCTATGAAGATACAGTAATCATAAGTGCGTCAAAATTCTAATTTTTAGAGCTTGTTTCAAAATTCACGCTGTATCCCGCACAAGGCAGGGTAGGCAGAGGGAACCCGGAACCTAGTGTTAAGACACTCCTTTTCACTTCCGTTCCCCACTTTTTGCCGAATTTGAGGCATTGCGTGTTGTGTGGCGGAACTCAACGCCGCGGTTTCTGTTTTATTACCAGAGCGAAGAAATAAAACATTAACTATTTAAATTGAAAATATTAAATATTTCATTTCCTCGACTGGGGATTGAACTCAGAACCTGTCGGTTGCAGCCGCACGCTTGTGCCGCTGCGCCACGACAGGCCTTCAAAATTATCTATTTATTTAGTTACAGCTCGAGCTACTAATAGCTTGTTAAAAAGGACAACCTACTGCCAATTCTGACTTAAATTGTTTAGATTCATGAATAACCTACCTTGTACAAAGGAAAAACTACGTTTTTTAAAAAAAATATGTGAGCAAATGTGTGTAGCCATCCAAGTATCCTAGACTAGCTTCTACCTGTGGCTTCGCCCACTTAACCACATTGACCAGAATTTTTTAATGTGATGTTATATAGCCTAGTTTTTCCCAATAAATGGACTATCCAACACAAATGGAATTTTTAAATTCCAAACAAACATTTTAGGCTTATATTTGTAATATAGAAATAAAGGTTTAAAAATTATTAAGGTCGGTTGTGGTGCAGGGGCACGAACGTAAACGCGATTGGTTTTGAGCTCGATGCACACTCGGAGGAAACGAGGAAATATTAAATATTTCTATATTTTCATTTTTTTTCAGCTTCACGTCGTATCCCGCAAATGGTTGATTAGGCGGAGGGAACTTGGGAACCTAGTGTTAAGACACTCCGTTCCGTTTTTTCACTGTGTATATGTTGAATTCTGCCACTCAATACGCAATGAGAACGGAGTGCCTGCTGCTACAAACTGCCTTTTGCAAGAAAATATTTTATTTTGTTCTTGAAACATAAAAACCATTAAAAAGTAATTTGTAATTAATTTCTCCTTGAGAATTTTAAGACAATATGAAACTGATATATTTAAGTTATAATATACGCAATGTCGTCTTACGGGTTATTATATATTCTGATATTATTGATTTTGCATCGAACATCTACTTCGTAGCTAGGAAATGCTAGTGCCGGTCTCACCATCGAGTCGTAAAGCCTACCGTAGGCAGTATCATTGAAGTTTTGTCTTATTGTTTCTAAATCAGTGTAATTACTATTGAAATATTGTAATATATATCCTAATTAACTAATGTGAATCTGGCAAAGCGCGGCGTTGAGTTCCACCACTCAACACGCAACGCCCCAAATTCGGCGGAAAGTGGGGAACGGAAGTGGAACGGAGTGTCTTAACACTAGGTTCCCCTTGCTTACATAGTTACGGGGTTGAGTGTAAAGCCAACCAAAATAAATATAACAGTTTGTCTCTCTTTTAATCAACTTCACTGATGACTATCATTCACCAGCCTAGTCCAATTTACTTCTATTCATATAAAATATATTGCATATTTAAAACCGAGTATTTGTGTCTCTCCTATCAATATTATAGGAGCTTCCATCCGGTTCTTCATTGCGGTGTATTTATGTATATGATATGTATTGGGTCTGCGATGGCGCAATGACACAAGGGTGTGTGGTGATATCCGAGAGAATCAAATATTTACTATTTTCTCTCTAATAACGATGTATGGCGCCATAAAATTCTCTTCAAGGAATATTTCTCAAAGCTCATACGAGAACAAGAAGAAATGGATTTTTCGTGACGTTGTGGTGTAGTGATAAAAAGCGGGCTAACGTGAGGTAAAGACGAATGTTGTATGTTCGATTTCTAGTTAGAGAAAAAAAAAATTAATAATTTCATTTTCTCCTTCTGGTAACATGAAAAAGTGATGTGTTGTATTCCGTCGGATAACGGAGACGGAGTGTTTCAATAGGAAACAGAGTGTTTTAACACTGGGTTCCCATGTTCCCTGTCGGAATATATATTGCAGGTAAAAATAACCTTTTTCAAATGAGCATAAACAAAGTAACGACGAGCGACGAGTTACAAACAAAACACCCAGTCCATCGCAATTAAACTTTATTTCATATAAATACCAAAGTTGAATATAATTGGATAACTCTCCTCACTAACACGTTGTTCCTCTATATATAGCAATATGTACTGAAACATTTAGTTTGGTGTATCGAGCTAAGTAATCGTTATATAATTTGAAACTTGAGATTATTCCAGTTAGAGAGTACAGTGCGGTCGATGCGTCTTGGCCGCCTTAACTTTAGATATGGATATTGTTTGTTTTTGTCCAGCTTCACGCTGTATCCTGTACTTGGTAGGGTAGGCCGAGAAACTTGTGTTTATAAACTCTGTTTCCATGTAGACAGTACTGTTTCTCCACTTTCCGCGTAATTTGAGGCGTTGCGTGTTGAGTGATGAAAAAATGAAAATATTAAATATTTCATTTCCTCGACTGGGAATTGAACCCTTAATCTGCGTTTACAGTCGCACGTTTGTGCCTCTGCATTACGAGAGGCCTCTAGTTGTGCTAGTATGGTTAATGGCTGCGCAAATTTCTAGGACATTTTCTCTTACTTTTGAATAGTTTCTTCCCGAGTGTACAGTACACCAGTTTAGAAAATTTTAAGGAGCCACGACACACTGGCCTTATTGTAGTTAGTTACACATTCTGAGCGATGATACTGGGAAACTGGTGGCTTGTTATTGTTTAAACCGACCGTTTATGAGGAGAAGTAGTGATTTATTTTTATAGTTTATTGCTACTTATATTATATTTACGATAATAGTCCGTAATCAGGTCCGTCGTGGCGCAGTGATAGTAATAAATTACTTTCATTTTCTTTATATGTTAATCGAGATAAAGCACGACGTTGAGATCCGCCATTAAAGATGCCAGAGAGTTTCCAAAATTGATTGTAACGTGGAGATTGGAGTAAATTAGTATAGGTTTCCGTTGTCATACGCGTCTAAGTAGCTTTCGAACGAACATCATCTATATTATATTTCAAGAAAATATTCACGAAAAAAAATGGATGAAAAAAACGTAATACCAATATTAAATTTCTTTCTGCACCTTTCCCTTAGGACTTGGTGCTTAAGCGTAAATAATTCATTAGAAATCATATTTTAGTGTATAACATATATGTTTGTATATATGTAATACATTAAAATATCATTTCTAATGAATTATTTACGCACTTAGCAGGGTAGGCAGAGGAAACTCGGTAAACTGTATATATTTATTTTCATATTGATAAATATATTGAACTTTTATGTGTACTTACAACTGAAATCAATATTCGCAAGATATTACATGTTAAAAATTGACTACGACGTTATATGCCAGCATTATAAGAGAAAAATAAAGAACGTGTCAAATCCGCCGCATGTAATCATGAAATTGCCCTAATGAGGCCGTCTTCGTCGTCAGTTGCACAATGCCTCAAATTCGGCGGAAAGTGGAGAAAGGACGGTATAGAGCTGTGAGGCTGATAAAAAGCTTAAAATTAAAACACCATAGGAGATAATCATCTAGTTTTACATTTAATGGGAATATGTATTAAGGGATTTTTTTTTAATTTATGGAAATATTGACCTATTTACTAAGTATAGAAGTAATGAAGTGGTCCGCGTGCTCCCTTAACTTGTCTCCTTTAATCTTTGCCCTTCTCTCGTATCCTTTGCTTTTTGATTTCGAGTCTCATAGTTCATGATTCCTTTGTATTTTTTCTGAGACTTTTTTGATATGGACTTGTATTGAATTAAAATTTAGTACATAAATGAGATTATAATAATTAATAGTACCCTTTCTTTTATATAAAATTCATACCTATATTCATATTGTATTGAAATTTCAGAGAAAATAAGCACCCACGGACCTCTTCGTTACCGGAAGTACGTAGTTCTATCGTTAAATAATCGTAAATGCAAAATGTACGGTGTAGATGTATGGCAGTTGATATGTTATTTTTTTATTTATTATGAAATAAATATTAGAATGCGGTGTGCCGGAGTTGTCTATTCGTATATATATATATTAAATTGTTAATTTAAAAATGTATCTTTTATTGTGAATTCTATATGTTTCACTTTGCCAACGAGCCTATAGATGTTTTCGTCGTTACTGTTTCACGTGTCTAATACAATCGATACTTCCGCTTGCACAACACAAGCATATGAGCTTAAACGCGACAGGTTGTGGGTTCGATGCCCACTTGAGGAAATATTCTCAATTTCAATATTCAATGTTTTGATTTTTCACTCTGGTAACAACAGGTGTGGCGTTGAGTTTCGCCACTCAACACACAATACTTCAAATTAGGCGGAAAGTAAGGAACGGAACAGAGTGTATTAATACTGCGTTCTCAAGTTCCCTTTGTCTATTATACAGCGTGAAACTGAATACTTCTTTTGTGAACCTCTGGCGATGAGTTTAATATAAACAAAAATAAAAGCTTAAAGCTCGAATATATATTTATTGAGAGCTTTTCATTTCATTTTCATTAAAAATTTTGCAACTACCGAAATAGACTAATTGTTCTTGCATATTAAAGTTACTATTATTAATTTATTTATTAAAATTTTGAGTTTTATTATCTATATGATGCCAAAAATAGTTTTTTCTTTAAAATGCCTTTAGTTTATGTCCATTTAGAGCTTATGATTTTTCACACTAATTATATCTATTTATCTATACGTAGTTTGTAGGAAGCTATCGCTCCGGCACGTCACAAGTTAGACTTTCTAGTGATTAACATAAGTACGGATCGAGGCTGTTCGTTGACTGACGCTCGATCCCCCTATATATTACATGATAATAAGAAATTTATTTTGCCTGTTTTATTCAAAATACTGATTGGAATTAGGTATGTGATGTACCTATGCATTAGAAAACGTATAAAAAATTGAGTGTAGCAGGAATATTTTCTTTATATGTGATAAAGTTCTTTCCATATGATCCCTGTACAGTCCTCACGCAGTATCATCGATATTGTTTTGCCGTATATCAATCAAGGTATCCCTTTGCCCCTTTTTAACTCTATCTTCTTAAATCTTGTTTATCTTTTATTTCTCACTCTTTCTCTCCACTTGCCTAAAGTGTACTTAACACACTTCTTTGATATACCATTTCCATATCCTATATCGTTCTAATATAGTCACGCGTGAATTTTATACGTTTTCTAAGAAAGTGTTTTATTTTACTAAGTACGAATTGACATTATAGAAATATTTAAGATATGTATTTAAAATAAGTACCCGGTCGAGGGTACTCTTGTTGTGACTTGTGTAATGTAACCACAAGTGTAAAAATATATTTTATTTAAGTTTGGACTGATTTTGTTCGTTTTCGTGTTATTTTCGTTGTTTTCCTTTAAGTTTGTTTTTAAAATTATCATTAATAAAATTTATGTAAGTAATTTGTTTTATTATATTTTTCCATTCTATTATTATATGATTTGAATAAAAAAACTAAATAATGAATACATACGTAGTAACTTAGTCTCTGCATTAAATACGTCAATTTATGCTGTTCTTAAGAGTTGATTTATTTCAAAATTTATGTAGACGTATAATATTCTTTCTCTTTGGCGAATTTTAGCGCTAACGCCTCACGAACTACCTACAGGTAAACGTCTATAAAACTTTTGTACCTGACTACTTCCGGTATAACCGATTAATAACCATACAAGTTACAATCAGTAAATTTATATATATATATATATATATATATATATATATATATATATATATATATATATATATATATATAAACATATACATATACATATACATAGTTATGTTAAGTCTCAAAGAACGTAACTCTATAAGTAACTTCGTAAGTCGATGAGAAGTATGCGCCTCGATTGTTACAATATTCGATGTGCATCAGATACTTACAAACTTCTTAACTTTAAACGCATACCAACATTTTAGATCCTATTAGCGTACATACATATATATATATATATATATATATATATATATATATATATATATATATATATATATATATATATATATATATATATATATATATATATATATATATATATATAACACTTTATGTTAGTTTCAGGTAGATTTAATGCATTTTACATTGCATCTCGTACATGGCAGGGTAGGCAGAGGGAACTTGGGGGACTAGTGTTAAGGTACTCCGTTCCTTTCCCCACTTCCGCCGAATTTGAGGCGTTGCATGTTGAGTGGCGGCACTCAACGCCGCGCTTTCCTTTTTTACCAGAGCGAATAAATAAGAGGTGAAACTCAACGTCCCGTTCTTCAAGCGGGGAATGAACCCACACAACCGTCGCATTGACGCACGTTTGTGCGGCTGCGCCATGACAGTCTTACATTTAAAGCCTAAATATATATAATCCTTAGCACTAAATGCTCAGTATTCAAAAGCTTATTTACCTGTTGATTTTGTTGTATTGAATGGATTTAATAATGATTCTAAGGTTTTCTTATATGTTTTTCTTCCTTTTCCTAATTAATTTATAATTAATTATTAATTGAAATATTGTTCGAATATATCATTATATACACTGAAAATTTAGAATTTTATACCGGATTCTTAGTACATAATATTTATACATTGACGGTTGTATACAGGCTTCACGCTACATGAAGCATATTCTGTAAGCCTACACGCAGGCTACCTCTAAGATATTCCATTAACAGCTTTCAAGCTTTGTACTATCTAAGCAATTGTACTATCTTAAAAGATTTTTACGTTAATAACTAAGCTTATTAAATATTATGTTTTATGCACATATATTGAATTCAGTTGAAAAGCACCATCTTCGATTGTGTCTACTACAGCGGTATAAAACATATTTCAAAGCGGCTACTGACCCGCGGCTTCGTCTGCTTGAATCACACTATTTTTTATTTACAAAACTCAATTACTTTCTTGTTCTAACAACATTTTCACTTTTAAAACAATAGCTATATATTGAAAACTAAAATTTTTGTTAATTTAATAACAATTTCGTAGCAATTTTCTCGAACTTAATATTTAAAGTATACGAATTTTTTCTTGTTTTTAACCGATTTAAAGAAAATAAACACTAAAAGTTAAGTGAAGGTTGCTATTATACAATAGTAAAATTTGCATTTATATGTGGTCAGTCGTTTCTGAGATTAACGCGTACAAACGCAAAGACAATCATTTAAAAAAATCACTATTTTGAGCCATATAATAACCGAATAAGATTTTTTCTATATATGTTCCATGTACAGACATGACGGGCTACCGATTTGTTATAACTGTAAATGAAAATAGAATTTACTGTCCATACAACTTGAAACAATAATTAAATTTAACAATTTCAGTTTGAAAACGTTATTGTAACAGTATTTAGGTATCACCCTGTCAACTAATGCATGTCCGGTAAAGCTTTTCATTGAAAATAAAGTATCTCCCATACGCACGGTAACATTGTTAGCTTGTTTATTGTGCGCTCGTGAACGGCAGCTTTTAGAAGTTTCACGTCTATGTTTTTTGGACTGCCAGCATTGAATTAGGATACCGCTGATGTCAACACATTGGGTAATTTTAGGTGCCTGGAACACTTTATATATTTTAGTATGTTTTTTTTTTATAAACGAGCTTTTCAAGGAATGTTTATAAAGTTGAGCAGTATTTGAGTGTGGGTGATGGATTTTATATTCTATTGTTTGTGCCTGATTTCGTATATGTATATATGTTTGATTGCAAATTTCTCAGAAACTCGTTTTAGATTGAAGTGAAATTAGGTAATTAGTCTGTGCATTTTTAAAGGTAGCATGTGTTGTGCTATTATAGTAACAATTCATTCCATTATATATATCGTTTTATAAGTCTCAGAATTTTTCCACGTTAAAGTCCTTGGAAATCGAAAAAAATATGTATTATTTATTTTTAAATTATTGGGAACGAAATTGAATCTTTATTAAAAATATTATTTTGATCTATAATTAAAATAAGCGGAGAGTGCAACACTAAGTTGAAAGTTACTAGATAAACTATTGACGCGTACTATACGCGTTGCTATAGCAACGTATACGCGTTGCCATAGCAACGTATAATGTTGTTTTATACATGAAATAAATGTTTATCGGCTCTTTTTTTATAAATATATCTACTAGCTAATCACGTGCGGCTTCGCCTGCTTCAACTTATTGCTATATGAGAGTCAAATGATACAAAATGTTAATATGAATTGTAGCCTATGTGCCATTCTTATGTGTAAACGATATTAAAGTAAAAATTTCATCCGAAAATGATCATCAGCTTGTGGGTGAACGTGGACCAAACGTCCACTATCCATTTCACATTTACAATGTTAGTAAGAGGGCTGTACCAAATTTTATAATTTTCCCCTATTAAAGGGGAGGGTTTATAAAAAAGAGTACTATTTTTTCCTTTGTCGTTTTAATATATAGATATAGGTTCCCTTTGAGTGTTTCCTGTGACTGTAAATATATCTAGCCCCCCCCCCCTCCCATCCCCCCACCCTCCTTCAGCCTGCAGGGTATCCCATGTAATGAAACGTCCGGCGCGTTCGGTAATTCGATGTCACATGCAACACGTGACGCCGCCGCCGGTTGATTGGTTTAGCGAGTTTGTCGGCCGCCCGAAATTTACGACCAAACAGTTAAGTAAATATGCTTGAACTCAATATGGGAGAATATTTGGTTTTATTGACATGAATCGCAGTTGAAGGACTTGAGTGTTTTATATTGTAATTTCTTCGTTCTACCAACGTGGTGTAGCGCGGCGTTGGGTTACGCCACTCAACACGTATTGACGCAAGATTTTGACGGAAAGTGGGGAAGTCTTCGAAACGGGGACCCCAGTGTCCTATTTTCCAGACGTTGCGTGTTGAGAGGAGGTTCCCTCGGGTTATACTTTATTTGTCATTATCCTGCTACGCGTGAATTAAGTGTGAAGCCCTCCTTTTCATTATTGAGTTGTTAAACATTTATTTCATATAAATTTTATTTTATATGTAAGCGATACTTTTGTAATATGTTTAAAGTACAGTACAGTTGTAACTTTCATACTAGGCTTCATAAAGCTCTTTGGTCTTCTCTTAAGGACTTAACGTCGGTCGAGAAATAAATGTTCCATAAGGAAAAGCTTCCTATTTAGAAATTTATGTGAAAGCCCTCGTATCTCAGTGGCTCAGTGTATCACTGTAAACAGGGTGGTTGTAGATTCGATTTCTGTTTTCTTACATAACTGCACGCTGTATTCCACACATGGCAGGTTAGGCAAAGGGAACTTGGGAACCTAGTGTTAAGGCTGTTTCGTTTCCCACTTTCCACCAAATTTAAGACATTGCGTATGGAGTGGTGTAACTCAACGCCGCGTTTGCCTTGTTACCAGAGCGAAGAAATGAAAACATGTGATATTTAAATTGAAAATATCTAATATTTCATTTTGAGTAGGGATCGAACCCCCAACCTGTTTCCTTTACAGTCTGTAAGGAACCTGTCGTGACAGGTCTCTCGATTTCTATTTGATTGCATTAATTGTTTTTATATCTTCGTTCTGGTAAAACCAGTCGTCCTGTGATTGTTAAAGTTCTTTCTCACTCGAGGAAATGGAGTATTTGATATTTACTTTTTTTCGTTCTGGTAACGAGATAAAGCGCAGTGTTGAGTTACGCCACTCAACACGCAATACTGGTTCCTACTTGTAAAATGGCAAACTAATTATTAGTTTGCCATTTTACAAGTGGAAAATAATAAAGAATAACGTCGTGTGAATATAATAAAAATTTTCTCTTGAATACTATTACAGCGTGAAACGATGGATTTGAACACACAAACTGAAAAAACGTAAATATATTTTAACATGTGCATTTTCCCGAAACTTATATTGATTTATTTATATATTTTAGGTTAAAATAGAATTGTCCCAATAGAGATGGAGTAAGTCTTAACGTAAGAGGTTCTCTGTTACGTGCAGGATACTATGTAATGCTAAAAAGTATAACATATAAAGTAGCTTTTTATGTTTGCCGAAGTAAACAATGATCTTAATTATATACATATTATTTTTACTGTTTTTTTAAAGTGTTATTCCACACTTAGGAAAGAAAAATACTAAATTTAAAAACGTATAAAAATTCGAACGAAGCAGGATTTGAACCCGCGCCTCTTGGAAACCGTCCAAGCGTTCTGACCACTAAGCCATTCGTTCTCACCGAGCTCCGTCCAAATTTTTATATGTTTGTTACAACTTATTTATGTTGTTAGCATCTCTGTAGGGAGATTTTACAAATTTCCGCTACCTTTAAACAATTCGTTAAAATTATCGTTTGGCAAGAGAGAATGATATTAATTAAATATTTTTACTATTTTATTAAAGTGTTATTCCACACTTAAGAAAGAAAAATACAAAGTTTAAAAATTTTGTATATATACATATTAGTTTTAAACAACTTTATTTATGTTACTATTTTAAGAAGGTGGAAACAATACATTTTCATTAATTTATTTAGATTTTGTCCATATAATAGTAATCGAAATTTCTATTACAGGTAATATTCTTATAGTCAATATAAATAAATTTGTATACGTGTTCATGTCATCCAGACTTCGATAAAAAAGCTTGTATTTTTTTGTGTAAAATTTATCAAAATAAGATATTTTCTTGCAATTATTCAATTATTTTATTAATTTTACAGCCGGCATCAGCAATATCATCTAACTCCTTACTCCCAGAAGAGATTGCGAAGGAAATGAAAACGGAGGATCAAATACTGGCTCAGCTCAGAGCCTCCCAAGCTGCGCCCACGTCTACTTTCCTAACAGATACGGCCACGACAACCACCTTCACTCCCACCACTACAGTAGACACATTTCAAACGGCAAACGCCACGCCGGACTTAGAGAAGCTTCAGAAGCTCATGCCGGAAGCTTTGACGCCTTCTGCCGATGTACAGAAGGCGGCAGAAGTAGAGGTCAGTTCTTTTTTTTCTTTTTTAGTTTCACGCTGTATACCGCGCGTGTGGCGCGGTAGGAGTGTTTGGGAAATTAGCGTAAGGATACTTAGTTTCCATTAAGATACTTTCCGTTCTTCTCTTTTTGAAGAATTTGAGGCAAAGATATAAAAATATTAAATATTTTATTTCCTCGCATGTGTACCAGTTTCATATCTTGCGTATTAGTTTAAGAAAGTTGTTTATTAGTTTAAGAAATTAATAAATGCTATTGTTCATGGAACAGGTAAAACCTGACGAACCAGTGAAAGAACAAACCGTAACTGAAACCAAACCACCGACTCCGAAAACTCCGTCCGAACCAAAAGCAAAACCAAACAAAGAACTGGAGAAACCTAAAAGTAAAGATAACGGAACTAAAAGCAAAAAGAAGAAGGAGGAGAAAAAAGAGGAAGTCGTTGAAGTGAAGAAAGAAGAGGAAACGAAGCCTGAGGTAAGTGAATTACTTTTTTTTAGTTTCACAATGTATACTGCACATGGCAGAGTAGACAGAGAGAACTGGGGAACGTAGTGATAAGACACTGTTCCCATTAAGACACCGTCCCGGTTCACTGTTCCGTTCCCGGTTTTCTGCCGATCTTAAGGCATTGCGTGCTATTATATGATAGTATAAAAAGATAATCATTTGGATACACACGAAAAGGGCGTGAAGTTAATAGTAACCTCTAGTGTAAATTTCTATTTATATTTAAGTTATTTTATTCACAAAACTACTGAAAATCGTATTTTAGTGTCTTCTATTTCACTCGCTCACTTAGCTTCACGCTGTATCCCGCATAAGGCAGGGTAGGCAGAGGCAACTTGGGAACCTAGTGTTGAGACACTCCGTTCCACTTCCGTGCCCCACTTTCTGCCGAATTTGAGGCATTGCGTGTTGAGTGGCGGAACTTAACGCCGCACTTTTAGTTTTTTTTACCAGTGCGAAGAAAAATATTAAATGTTTCATTTTCTCGAGTGTGGATCGAACCCACAACCTGTCGGTTACAATCACACTCGACAGGCCACTTCGCCACGACAGGCCTCTATTTCAATTTTCAATATAACCTAAACCAATCTAGATTACTATAAATACTATGTACTCTAATACTGAGTAATCCCCCAAGGCATGCACGCTGACTGTAATGTTTGATATCGAACTGGACGGCCGATTATGAATATATATTTGCTTGTGTGTCTGTTTGTTTGTACCAGCCACATGTTACAATATTGAATCTCCATACTAACGTTTTATGGGCGAATGATTTTGCAAAGCAAGTGTATTTAGTGAATTCATAGAACAAATTAATATTGTATATTATTTCGAAATATTATATGTTAAAGTATTTTCTATGTTATGTTAAATTTGTTGAATTCACAGCTTTAAGCTGTATCGCGCACATGGCAGGGTAGGCAGAAGAAACTTGGAGAACCCAGTGTTGAGACACTCCGTTTCGTTCTCCACTTTCCGTCGAATTTGGGGCATTGTTTGTTGATTGATGGATTTCAATGATGCGCTTTGACTCGTCACCAGAGCGAACAAGTGTCAGTGTTAAATATTTCATTTGAAACAAATATTAAATGTGACATCATCCTCGAGTGGGGATCGAACCAACAACCTGTCGTTTACAGTCGCACGCTTGTGCAATTGCGCCACGATACGCCTGTACCAATGTTGAAGTTACATATGAATTTCTTGGTTTTTTTTTCATTCTAAATTAAATTTAAAATAGTACAAAATGTACTTGTAGCATTTTGGAAGTTGTATTTATTATACATATTGAATAAACGAGACGATATTCACGAGATTATTTGACTTGTAGCGCAACGGCACGAGCGTGCGACTGCAAACGCGACAGATGGTGGGTTCGATCCCCGCTCGAGGTGATTAATATATTTAATATTTTCAATTCTTCGATCCGTTAAGATCCAGGCCAAGCGTGACGTTTAGTTTCGCCACTCAACACGCAATGCCTCTAATTCAGCAGAAAGTGAGGAGCGGAGTGTCTCATCACTATGTTCCCAAGTTCTCTCTACTTAGCTTGCTGTATCGTACAGTGAAACTAAAAATATATATTTAACTTAAACATTGAAAATAAGTAATAATTCGACCAGAATAGTATAGTTTTTATGTTACATGATATTAAAAATTGAGTTTAAATTGTTTTCATAGTTGTTATCATGTTAACAGTAATTGACTTTGCTGATACAAAAACAGCGTTACTACGGTTTAG
Source organism: Eueides tales michaeli (assembly GCA_018249855.1). Classification (NCBI taxonomy): domain Eukaryota; kingdom Metazoa; phylum Arthropoda; class Insecta; order Lepidoptera; family Nymphalidae; genus Eueides; species Eueides tales. The sequence continues at coordinate 8,218 of DWMZ01000515.1, read as the reverse complement.
ATTAATTTAATTTTCTAGTAAAAATTCCCATCGAACGTTGTTAACTAAAAAAATTGTAAATAATTCATTATAAATTGTTGTACATATTCTGTATTAGTATTTATTTATTTTAACTTCACGCTGTGTCTCGAACATCGCAGGGTAGAAAACTTGGGAACCTAGTGTTGTAACACTCCGTTACCATTGAAATACTTCCGTTCCTTTTGAGGCAGTAACTTTAGTGAACCGGTGGTAAATTGTTTGACGTTCAAAAAACGAAGCTTGTAACTTCGTATGTATTAGTAATTTTTTAATATATAAACATAAACATGAGGGGAGTATGTAGGTAGAGTAGCTGATGAAGATGGTAAAACGCTTGTATTAAAGCATTTTTCGCAATCGAGGAAAGTGACGATGGTGACATTGACGTGGTATGTCAAAATAACGTCAATGCTCACGATGCTAACGTTTCGACCCCTCAGTACTGGGAGCACTAGACAAGTCACATGTGACGTCAGTCACACGAATTTTACCGCAGTCTTTGGTACGCTTTCAACACTGTTTTGACAATTTGAAAAACGTCCTGTAATGAACTATCGTAAAAGTGATAGATTACTAATTCAAAAGGAACATTTTGATTATTTTTTAATTATAAAAATATTTATAGTCAGTAGAAAGCATGTGTATTGAAAGTATTGTTGTAAATAAATGATATGATGATCTCATTTTAGAAGGCATCGGTGGAGACTTCGCCGGTGAAACATAAGAAAGAGGAGAAACAAAGCAAAAAAGAGTTAGAGAAAGAGAAAAAGGTAGAGATTTAATTACATTTTTTTTTCAGGGGTACTTTGGAATTGGTATATTAAAATTTTCAACATGTAAAAATGTTATTTTTTTAAAGAAAAAGACCTTTTTTTTTCTTATATTTGTGTTGCATGGTTGTTGTGATTTTTTTGTTTTATTTTAATTTTTATGAATATTTCCTTAATTGTATCGTAAATTAACACTTTTGGCTTTAAATATTTCGCTATGAATTTTCACACTTGTTCATTCACTCAGGAATGGATTAAAGAAGGCTTTACAATCGTTAAGGGCCCAGAAAAGAGTAATAATAAGGAAAATAAAAAGAAAGCCGAGGAGGCGAAAGCGGCTGAAGAATCTGAACGTAAAAAGTATGTATTATAATGTATGTATTAGAAAAATATACCATATTTTGCATTTTTTTTTTAATTTACATATAAAATGTTTATAGAAAAGAAGATGAACGAATAGCCGTTGAAGAAGAGAAAAAGAAGAAGGTAGCGGATACGATTAAAAAACAGCAGGTACTTTAAAAAAAATGGCTCACAGATTAAAAATGGCTGACAGATTATGAAACGGCTCACAGATTAAAAAGCTTGTCGGAAAGTTGATTGTCTTGTTATTTGTATGATTTTTTGGTTTAATTATTATTAACCCTTTTTTGTTTCACCCTTTTTTTTTAGTATAGGGAGTTTAGCCCGCCACGCAATTCCATTTTCACGTTAAATAATATTTAGATGTTCATTCCATTTTTTATATGCAATTTAGTAGATAAATTCAATAATATCAATTAAATACTTAATTATTTCATTTCTTCGCTCTGGTTATAAGGCAAAGCGCGGTGTTGAGTTCCGCCACTCAATACATCATGGCTCAAATTCGGAAAGTGGGGCACGGAAATGGAGCGGAGTGTCTTAACACTAGGTTCCCAAGTTCCCTCTGCGTACCCTTCCATGTGCGGGATACAGCGAAAGAGAGAATTAATAAATAAATAGTTTGATCTCAGTATGGTTTCATATGTCTCATTTAGGATTTAGCTAATCGGTAGCCATTTGCTTTTTTTAGGATTTTCAGATTTTCAAGTTATTATAAATATATACTTTGTCTGCTTTGCTTATCTAGGACTCTATATTTTTTTTTATTGATATTAAAAGAATTCAGGTAAAGTGGGTTTTCATTACATTAAAATATGCGTTTTGGCAAATTTTAAGTCTTATGGATTAATTTTATAGAAACATATGATTGAATGTTTTGTCGCTTGGTACAAGGATGTCGTAAGGTAAGGTGTTTTGTGAACTTCAGCTGCAAATTTTACGTATTTTGTGTGAAATCGTTATAAATTACAGAAAAATATATATATATTCAAGGAAAATTAAGAAAAAGCTTCTGATGACTAAGCTTTACTTTTATATATAATTGAAGTCATCATAAACGTCTGTCGATAAACGTGTTGGTTGTGAATTCGATTCCTATTCGGGGGTGCGGAGTTAATTTAACATTTTCTCGTTCTACCAAACGGGCTAGAGTTCCGTCACGCATCACGCAATGTCTTGAACACTGAAAAGTGTAAGTGACAGTGTCCTAACAAAAGGTGCCTTTTGCCTACTTAGCTAGATGTGCGGGATAGAGCGTGAAGTTAAGTGAAAAAGTAATAGTATCCATTTTTTTTTTTCAAATCCCAAGGATTATCAGCATAGACAGATAGCAGAATCTCTCGCGAAGAGAGCACCATGGTCCGCCTCCCAGCTGGCAGGCACTAATAGGGACGGCCTCACCCTATCTGAGATACAGCGTCTGGAGAAGGAGAAGAAGGTGGAAATGATGAAGGAACAGCAGCACATGATGCAGATTATTGCCCAGAAACAGGCTGAGGCTCTCGCCACTGAACAGGTTTTGCAGGTTGGTCATCCTAGTACCAATTTTTTTTTTTTGCAGGTTCATAAAGTAGTGGCAACTTGGGAACGTGACAAGGGTTAGTGTTAAGACATTCTATTTTTATTGAGACACTTCTGTCTTTCACTATACGCCTAATTCGAGGCATTGCATGTTGAGTGGTGGAACTCAACGCCGCGGCTTGGGAACGCTTTGCTTTGTTGACAGAGCAAGGTAACTAGACACTCCTTCTCGGATGGTGTGGTTTCTATAATATGCTATGTAAACAAGAAATATTATTTATTTTTCTACTGTATTGAAATAATTTTTGTCGTGACGTCATTTAATTCGGTCTAAATATATTTTTTTAAAATAGTATTTAAAATAATTAGTAAAGGAGTGTATTTTTTTTGTATTACATATTTTGTTATATGATTCCTAAAACTAGGTTCCCAGGTTCCCTCTGGTTACTCTAAAAAAACAATTAGAGTTCTTTTTTTAAATATATAATAATAAATAGATATACAGTTAATAAAATATATATAACCTATGTTCCGGATAAGGAAATGCAGCAGAATGCGGCGTGGGCCAAAACGAAGAAAGTGTCAAATAATAGCATCGGGCCCAGTCTGGTCGCTATACAGGTATTTAATAATTAAATTAATATAATTTCTATTGTAGAATCTATTCTATATTATAATAATATTTGTCATGTATGTATGTACGCTAACAACTCATTGACTTCAATGCGTTGTCTATTAGTGACCTCTCGTTGAGTAATCGTTAGTCTGTGTCTGACGTTTAATGCTTGCCCGAGGTTCCCGAGGACCCCGAGGTTATCGGGTTCCTAAGAATCCCAGTTTCCATAAGGTTCCCAATACTCTCAGGTCGCCATTGTTCCCGTGGTGCCGGGTGTTCTAGTTAAATTAACAGAAAATTCCAACATTATTTCTACACAATTTTTAATAAAAAAAAACTCACCCACTACGTTATCTTTGTAGTGATTGTTGCACTGCAATTACTAAATCAATTTTCATAAAACATACCTAAGTACTGCTGAGATAGACAAGATTAAAAACACTGCACTAAAATAAATTTCTTAATTCAGGAGATATACAGTTTCAGACAGACAGACAGGTCAACACTTATAACATGCCTTTTTTCACTTCGGGTGTTAAGAAATGGTTATTTATAGTAAATTATCACTTTATAGTATACACTTAGAACACTTGGAATAATCTCAAATACAGTTAAGCCTTTTTCTGAAATTATTTATTATAGTAATGTAATATTACATGATTAAAAAGGTTTTTTTTTGGTTAAAAATGTTCAAATCAAAGAAAAATATCAAAAATCAAGAAGTAGGTAATGGTTGGAATAAGAAAACAATGTTTCCATATCGTATAGTTCAATTTATCCAGGTCTATAGTATATCACACCCCTTTGTACATTAAACTACCCCTTTGTAACATAAAGTGGCAAGTGACATGTGACATGTGACATGTGACATGTGTCATACACGAGTGCATTGACGTACGTTTTAAATACTCTTGTGTTCACCTCAACATTTTTACGAAACGAAAAATTAAGACAAAATAAAAATTAAATCTCTATCTTTTATATTAAAAAAGAAAACAGTTATAATAGATATTAAGTAATTAATTGGTATTGGAAATTAAATATTTAAAGTTTTCATTACTTTGCTCTCGTAATAAGACAAAGCGTGGCGTTGAGATTCGCCACTAAACACATTAGGGTTCCCAAGTTCCCGCTGTGTACCCTACCACGTGGGGGATATATATATATATATATATATATATATATATATATATTAACACTGGGTTCCCAGGTTCCCTGTGCCTACTACGTGTGAGATAAAAAAAAATCATATTTTCATTATAAAATTCCGATAGGCGGAAACTCGTAGACAGTCCGCCTTGCAGTCGCAGTCGCAGCCGCAACCGCCGCCGGTGGAGGAACCCGCACCCCCCGCCAACAACGCACCGTGGGGAAATCCCCAGAATGGTAATCGTTTATTTTATACTAGCGACCCGCCCGCGGCTTCGCCCGCTTGAATTACACAATTTAATTTACTAATCACAATTACTTTTTTGTTCTATAATAACGTTATCACTTTTAAGACAATAATTTTCAATTGACGTAACTTTTGTGTTTTTTAACACTTAATGTTCAGTGAGCGTTGCCAAAATATAATTGTGAAGACTGCATTTGAATCTCATCACCCATTACTGAGATTAGCTAGCGCTTACAAACGAACAGACAAAGTGACAAAAATGTTAAAAATCACATATAACAATAATAAACGAATAAACGTAAGATGTTATTTTGTATATCATCCATGTACAGACAGTGATCGGTTACAGATTTATTATATGTATATATTATGTAGTACTAGCGACTCCCACGCGGATTTGCCCGCATAATTTTACTGTTATATTGTGACCAAATTATATATAATCTTTATAAGAGTGAACTAAATTCAAACTTATGTCTTATACTAAATTTAAATATTTGAACGAAGCACGATTTGAACCCCCGCCTCTTGGAAACCGTCCTCGCGCTCTGATCAACTAAACCATTCGTTCTCACCAAGCTTCGCCAAAATTTAACTTATTTATGTTGTTAACATCTCTGTAGAGAGATTTTAACAAATTTCCGCTGTCCAAAGACGATTTGTTTAGAATTATCGTTTGACAATTTAGAATAAGCGCTTGGACGGTTTCCAAGAGGCGCGGGTTCAAATCCTGCTTCGTTCAAATTTTTATGCGTTTTTAAATTTAGTATTTTTCGTTCTTAACCTAACACCTTAAAAAATACCTGTAAGCTATATATAAGTGTAAAATTTTATCATTTTCAAGTTTTTCTATCATCGAAAACTTCAATAGTTTCATTTCTTTATTCTGGTAACGAAACAAAGCGCGGCGTTGAGTTACGCCACTAAATACATCTCAAATTGAGCAGAAACTAACTCAAATTCTCTCTGCCTACCCTGCCATTAGCGGAATACAGTGTGAAGCTGAAAAAAAAAACAAATAAAAAGGACTGTATTTTACATATATTTTAGTTTTAAATTCAAATTATATTTTCTTTAAAATTTATACGATTTTAATTTAATTTTCGTATTTCTTTTCCTCACACTGTAGTTTTTTTAACTCTCTAGTAAATAATAACTCATGACATCACGACCGACGCCATTACAGTTTGAAGATTTATTAATTTTTTTTAATTTCTAAATGAATATATTAAAAGTGTTATAAAAAATAGATATATTTTTCATACAAAATCTTAATTTTCTGCAGAAATATGATATACGTTGGTAATATAATTATAGAGTAGGTTTGAGAAATGTTCTCCCAAGATAGGTTTAGTATTCTGTGGGAAGTCTTGGTCAGCAATTTTCGGGTTGTGTGGGAACCTAACAGAGGGAAACATGCAAATAACAAAAAAAAAGATACATTTTTTCTAAAATTTAATTTAATTGTTTTCTTTCGTATGTATGGAATAACTTTGAAAATAGTAAAAACCTTTTTTTTTTTAATTTTCCAGGCGGCTTCTGGGACACGCAACCGAATTCATCCAAAACGGACAAACCGCAAGAGTCTAAAGTGGAGAAGAAAAAGAAAATAATAATTTTCCCGCCAAAAAAGGAGACCTCGCCAATGGCGGAATTCGAGGGGTGGTGCACTACGTTCCTGGCGCCGTGGAGCTCGAAAATTGATGGTAAAACGATATATTTATTTCACTTTGTTTCCTTTCACGCTGTATCCCGCATGGAGCAGGATAGGCTGAGGGAATGGGAACCTAGACAAGGAGTAATAGTTACAATGTATTTTTTTTTTCATTTTTTTTGTTTGTTTGTCTGTGCGTTTGTTTACATTAATCTCAGTAACGGTATTTTTTTTCCATTCTCTGCCTTTCCCGCTTCACGCTGTATCCCGCATGTAGCGGGATAGGCTGAGGGAATGGAAATGTAATTAAGAAGTAATAGAACCAAAGACATTTTTTTTTTTCAATTTTTTAATCCCAGAAACGTTTAACTTATTTAATTGCAAATATTTTAATTTTAATTTTGATAACATTTAGTGTTTTATTTTTTTTTTTAGTTAATATAAATAAAACACTATACCATACTAGTACCATTAACGAATGGTTTTTTGCTTAGTTTCACGCTGTATCCCGCACATGGCAGGGTGGGCAGAGGGAACCTGAGAACTCAGTGTTAAGACACTCCGTGGGTGACGCCTCACTTTCCAATGAATTTTCAACGTGTTAAGTGGCGAATATCAACGCCGCGCTTTGCTTTATTACCAGAGCGAAGAAATAAAAGTATTATAAATTTAATTTCCTTGAATGGAGAGAACCCATAACCTGTCGCGTCAAAACCACAACATTTTTCAATATATAAACGTTTTGTATATATTAATAATAATATTTTTATATATATATATATATATATATATATATATATATATATATATATATATATATATATATATATAATATATATATATATATTTTTTTTTTTTTTTTCTTAAATGTCTATTTTTTGAACATTCCCCAGTGCCGACGTTCGTCGGTTTCCTAAAAGACATAGAATCACCGTACGAGGTCAAAGATTACGTGAAGTGTTATTTGGGCGAATCGAAGGACTCCAATGATTTCGCTAGACAGTTCCTCGAAAGAAGGTATGGGGTTCATTTCCGTTTTTGTTGGTTTTTTTTTAAGTTTAAATTTATATTAATTAATTTAAATAAAGATTTGATTTGTTTCTCTTACCTCGTATTTCGATGTTACGCTCCATAACTCTGTCTATTTTACAATGAAAGTCTCATCAAAATTGGTTCCAAAAGCACTTTAAATATACAATAAAAGGATAAAAAAAATAATGTATTATATTCTCTTTTTTCTCCCCAGGTCTAAGCTCCTCCGCGTGGGCACAGTGACCCCCTCCGACGACCTGTGCTCCCCAGCGATGGCTGTGAACCCGCGAACGCCGCTCAACGACCAAGAGGTCAAGGTAATTTTATATTATTTGTAGTATTAAGGGCGGGAATGGCAGAATTAAACGCCGGTTATCAGTGTGATATAGTGAAAGAGTGTATATATTTTTTTTATAATTTATTTCTTCGCGTAGGAATTGAACCTATAGCCTGGCGGCGTTAATGGTCCTTGATCTGATAACGAGGTAAAGCGCGGCGTTTAATTCCAATATTCAACACATATTGCCTCAATTGGGCGGAAAGTGGGGAAGTGGTTATAATGGAAACATTTTTTTTATAAATTATGTTCCCAGGTTCCCCCTGTTAACCCTGCTATATGCAGGATAGAGCGTGAATGTAAAATATATAAATAGGTTGCGAAAGTACGTGATAGATATTACTATATTAATACTTATAATGGTCAAAATCAAACTGTATAGCGATTTTAGAAGGGTCAGGAAAAGGAACCTATGGTGAAGATGCTTGATTCCTTTCTGCTCTATTTATAAGATAAAGCGTATTAAATGAGGGAACCTAACTTATTATATCCCCCCCCCCCCCCCCCC
>DWMZ01000514.1:0-21967 GCA_018249855.1 Eueides tales michaeli | reverse complement strand
GCATTTTATAATTCGCTTAAGAATTCAATGTTTTTTGGAATATATGTACCATATGTTCGTATTTTGCATTTTTTAATAAATGTGTAGATATGAATACTATAAAATAATAATATAAATAATGTAATATGAAAGAAAAAAACAATGGCCCATTGTCTTATCATGAATATATTTATTCTGTTAGTTAATATGCAGTGTCTTAAATGAATTCGGGCGAAAAGTGTTCGACGAAGTCACTTGACACTCACCTTAGGTTCACTCTGCTTTCTTTCCTATACCTATATTGGTAAACAATATTTTTCTTTACTCTCACGCTATTTCTAATGTTTCTTTCTCACGGTTGCTTCTCAATACATATTTTATAATATTTTGTTTGTCCGGCAACATATTCAGTGCTTTAAGAAAAATGGTGTCAGACACACGATTGGGACGAGAAACAAGGATAAACTTGTGACGCCTAGTTATCGCCTCTAAAAAGTAAATAAATCATTTATGGGTCTGAGTATACGTATCTATAATAGTAATCCGCAGTGTATTTTGAATTGGAGAAGTTTAAAGTAAATGTTAAAGCAATGTTAATTAAGAAAGCTTACTACACTGTCCAAGAATGATAAAAATGTATTTAATTAAGGTCATTTGAATTTCATACAGGATAGTCACCATTGTATTAAACAAGGAAATTGCAACAATATTCAATATTGAAAAGAGCAACTGTTGAGTTTCTTGCCGGCTCTTCTCAGTAGAATCGCATTCCGAGCCGGTGGTAATTTTATGTTGGTGACGATTCAAAAATACTTGCTTAAGTCTATTTGAATAAAGAATATTTTGAATTTTATATTTTGAATTCTAATGTCAAAACACTCCTTTCATCATTTTACATTGAATTCTGAAGATATAACATGTTTTAAGAAAGAAAATCACCTCGAGTGGAAATCAATTTCATAACATTACAGGCGTACGCTGGTGATCCTGCTTCACTGCTGGCCTATATAGTAAATAAAGTAACCTGAAAAAAAGGACTCTCTCACTCACTCAGCTTCACGTTGTATCCCGCACATGGCAGGGTAGAGAGAGGGAACATGGGAACCTAGTTATGACTCTATGTTCCAGTCCTCACTTTCCGCCGAATTTGAGGCATTACGTGTTGAGTGTCGGAACTCAACGCCGCGCTCTACCTTGTTATCAGAGCGAAGATATGAAAACATTAAATGTTTTAATTGAAAATAATAAATATTTCATATATTCGAGTAGGAATAGAATCTGTCAATTTTCCTACCTTAAGTCGAATTTAGGGCATATGTTGAGTGGTGGAAGTCATCCTGTTATCAGAGCTAATAAATAACAATACTAATACTACTATATATTTATTTTCTTCGAGTGGAAATCGAACCTGTGTCCCTGCGCCACGATAGGTGTCTAAAAAAGGGAAAAATGTTTATGTTAATTTATGTATGTTTAAATACTCGATAACTGTAGCTATGAGACCATGTGAGGGGTTCTGTTCTGATAGACTGAACTCTTCACTCGTAAGAATAAAAAATATTTTTAAAATTTCGAATTTCTAGAAAATATATATAATTTCTTTACTTAGCTTTACACTATATCCTGTATACAGAATGGAAAACACGAAGAACTAAATAATAGACACCTGCCTTTCACTTTATGTCTAATTTTCGAGAAACTGCGTGTTGAGCGGCAGATATCAACGTCACGTCATTCCCTTGAGTGGAAATAGAATCCACAATGACCACTGTAATATATATAATCCTTTGTGGATATTGATTTAATTAAAAAATATTTTAGCTTAATTTTGTTAGAAGACTCTATATAGGCTCTATAGATAAAAATATGTGATTAAAGTAAAAATTAATAATTTTGGAGTATACACCATTGCATGGGATTGTCATCTCTATTATAAAAACAACTAGACATTTCAATAAGATTGATACTAATATTTAATAAAGACTATTTATTATATAACGTACATTAAAATATTTAGGTCCAATTTTACTATTTAAAATATGAAATACACTGTTTAGTGCTCTATTTTTTTTTTAAAAAAAGATTTTTTTTGTTCAATTTTCAATAGATCAATGTTAATTACGTTGATGTTAGGTTATTAATAAGTTAAAATGAAAACTAAAAAGCTCTTATTTTATGTCTTTTTATCGTTTAGATGATTAGATAAAGGGAACCTTGTGGTACGACTTTCGTTCACCAATTTCTGCTCAATTTTTCAAGAAATTGCTGGAACAAGTAAATCAGAACGAGAAGTAAAAATAATTTATATAAACAAAATTATTACTAGTAAATATCGAGCCAACCACCATCGTGTTTTCTGTAGCGCTAAAAAAATCTATACTTACAACATACTTGATACTTCGTAAATAGATTGTTAAAGTTTATAAAAAAAATATGTTTCTGTACTTTAATTTGTTATATCAATTTAAATCTGCACATGTATCTACTATTCTAACAGTTTGCAGGCTACTTGCGCTATTTAAGATTTTTTATTTCTTATTTGTTTTTTTTAGCTTCATCCCGCATTCTTTGCTTTATCCCGCACATAGCACGGCAGGCAGGAGAAAAAAAATAACAACATTTTGTTGCCCACTATCCGCCGAAGGCCTGTCGTGGCGCAGCGGCACAAGCGTGTGGCTGTAGCCGACAGGTTCTGGGTTCGATCCCCACTCGAGGAAATGAAATGATTAATATTTTCAATTTAAATATTTAATGTTACATTTCTTTAGTATTTAATTCTTCGCTCTGGTAATTAGGCAAAGCATGGCGTTGAGTTCCGCCACTCAATACGCAATGCCTCAAATTCGGCGGAAAGCGGGGAAGTGGACGGAGTGTCTTAACACTAGATTTCCAGGTTCTCTCTGCCTACCCTGCCCTGTGCAGGAAACAGCGAAGATAAAAAAAAATCTTTCCGCCGAATTGAGGCACTGTGTGTTGAGTGGCGGATTTCAACAAGGAAAATATTAAATATTTCATTTCCCCACGCTTCTGCGCCGCAAATGGTCTGGTCCGAATTTTTATTTCTAGCAACACGTGATGCATTCGTAAGAAAATGCGGCGTTGAATTTCGCTAACAAATATGTAATGTCTCAAAAATGAGGGAGAATGTGAGGAAAAGGGCGTTATAACACGGCCGTATGGTACAAAACTATGTGAATGTGTTAAATAGTAATGATTAAGGTTTTATAGCTTCACGCTGTATCCAGCTCGAGGCAGGGTAGGCAGAGGGAACCCGGGAACCTAGTGTTAAGACATTCCGTTCCACTTCCGTTCCCCACTTTCTGTCGAATTAGGGGCATTGTGTGTAGAGTGGCGGAACTAAACGCCGCGCTTTGCCTAAATTTAAGGTTCAATTACAAAATTTAAATAACTAACAACCCTAACGCATACTTCTTATATAGTTTTTCATCTTAGAATGAGAATTATTAACACAGACATAGAATTATTAATAAATTTTGGTACTGTAGGTGTATACCTAACCTAAGCAAGGCTAAACTAGGATTAAGCGGTAAAATTTTTGACTGCTTAGTTAAAGTTCGATAGCTTAATAAAATTATACATAAAAAAAAAACTCCGTGTATAATGAAACCACATGTTAGTGGCAAAAGTTTTGTTTTCAGTAGTTATTAATATGACAATTCTAATTTTTAGATTTTTATATACAATGGAAATAAAAACCGTAACGTACTTATGTCTGTACATGGAATATATGTAATTAAAAATATAATGGCATTTAACAACGTTACAAAAGCAAACATATTGTTTTTTTTTCTGTATTCGATGCGAGTTATCAGTATTTTATTTATGGAAGCTCTTCATTTCCCCGCAAACAAATGTTTTTTTTTAAATTGATTATAGATAAAAAACTGACACCATTTTAAAAATCATTGTACTACAGAATGGCTACAAAATGGCTGAAATACTATAGATTGGTTGAGTAACTGTTGTATTGAATTGGTTGAAATTTTACTCTTTAATATATGGTATAGATATTGTTTTTAAAATAATATTGTTAATAGAAACCGATAGTAATTTAATAATTATGCTCAAGCGGGAGAAGTCGCGTGTAGGTAGCTAGTTGCAAAAATAAGACATGATATTTGCATTAATGGCTATCAATTTTCCACTCAGAAAATATTGCTCGGTTTTCCGCAATTAGTTAAAAAAGAATTAAGTAATAACGAAATGTGTCCAAGTGTGTTCGAACGAAGTGTACTCAAGTTTTCTTTTTTTAACTTCACGCTGTAACCTGTACAGAGAATACCTGAGAGAGAGTACCTACCTAGAGAGAGAGAGAATACCCACCTAGTATGTAGACACTCCGTTCCCAATAAGACACTTCCGTTTCCCATTTTTCGTTAAATTTTGAAGGCATTACATGTTAAGTGATGGAACTCATCGCCGCGCTTTGCCTCGTTACCATTAAATATTTAATTGCGTGAAAATGTAGTACAATTGCACAATTTCGTACAATTTTTGCAGTAATTTATATATATGTTTATTATGTATTATGTATTTAATACACCTTGAGGCTGTCGCACCTGTAAGTACAAGATTTTGGGTTCGACTCTAGGGAATGAATTATCTTTATTTCCTTGATCTGGTAACAAGACATAAGCGCATATACGAGTAGGGTATGTAGTATGTAACATTGAGTTCCACAACTTGGAACGTAATGTCTGTTAACAAGTGTCTACAATATAAAACGTGAAACTAAAAAAAACACCTATACCTACTTGCCTCATGACTTACCTATAACTTGATTTCACACCGCATGACTGTAAATATATTGCGGCTTCAACACACGACTGTAACCAGAAGGCGGATGTTTAAACTCTTCCTGAGTATTCCCGTTTAAAATACTCAGTTATTTTTTTTTTATAAAAAAATACTGACTATAATTTCTAAAGGCAGCAGAGAAATATAGTAAGTAGAAAATACGAGATGGGAGATATATAGAAAACTATATACTAAAAGATCTTTAAAATATAAATTAACTTTTTTAGTTTCATTCTGTATCTCGCGTTTAACAAGCTAGACCATCCGCATCTATGGTTAAGATATACCTTTCTCTACATTCCGGTTAAGATATACCTTTCTCTACGTTTCAAGTCCAATTTTCGAGACATTGCGTGTTGAGTGGCGGAACTGAGCGCCGCGCCTTGCCTTCTATATAGAGCGAACAAATTGAAATAAGTGTTTTCCCAGGATGAAAATCCAATCCACAACCATAGCGTTAATAATGAGACATTGCCGCTGCGACTCCTGGTCCTACGCTCGTTTGCCGTGTCCAACCTAGTGATAAGTGATCACCGCCGCCCACTGCCCCGTGTAGCAGGAGCTACAGGTGAATAAGGCAGGTACATAACCTGTCTATAAGGTGGATGGGCACCGAGTCCCGGCATTACCCAATGCAGTCACCGAAGTCACTACTTAACGCCGGTTTTAAATGCCGGGGGTGGTAACAATCCGGTCGAGTCTGCCCATGCTTGTTGTCATTGCTGACAACGTGACTCTTCCACGCGTACAAAATGACACGATGTTACAAAGAATGAAACAGTTGGTATAAATGTCATAGATGCATTTCAAATTACTGGGAATTTACATAATCGTAGACGTGGTAATCTGAAAAATCCCCAGTATTTTTTGTCTATCCTGTTACATAAGCTGCTCGTATAACCCGTACAGGTTACCAAAGCAACAGGAATACTTTTAAATTACAAAACGTAATAAAAGCACTTTTAAAACATATAAAACAATAAAATTTCCAAGACACTTCAACCATAACAAAACTTTGGTCACACGAAAAAGTTTTCAATACTTGAAATATATTGGACGGAATTGTTAAGAGCAATATTTTCAATAGTCAATACAATACATCTCGGTACGATCGACAGTCACGCGGGCCAATATACCGTGCGCCGTCGAAGCAAAGTGGCCCGCGCGTGACATCCTGCTACTCTCATTAGCGAGTTGTCCAAACTTGTTATAACTTGACACCGCCCGCATTCCGCCCTCCGTCCTCCGCCCACCGTCCTCCGCCTGCTGTCCTCCGCCCGCTGTCCTCCGCCCGTCGTCCGATTGACTGCCATCTACCGACTAATTCATAGATATCAGGGTTGGCTATTTTAGTTTTGTTATAAAATATTCAAAATCATATTGCTTTTACCTCATTTGAGACCGTTTGACTGTAAGAAAGACGGTTACAGGATCAATTCTCACGCTAAACAACACGCAATGTCTTGAAAATTGGACAGTGAGTACGGAACGATTACCCCTACCAAGATGCGGGATTTAGCGAAACGCTAAACAAAGAATACAATTAAATAAAATTTCGCAAAAAAAATGATCATATTACAATTAATATTTAAATGAAAACTTCCATTTACAATTGTAAATAACGTTAAGGCTGCAGTATCTTTCCACATTATGCCATGACGAATCACAAATAATTTGTGATAGATCTAAGATAACCAAGGGGTCAAACTTATATACTAAAATGTGTTTATCAATGAAATGTAAAAATTATATTAAATTATGTGTCTTTTAAATTTTCTAATTTCCACGAATATATGTTAGTTACGTAAATATGTATTCAGTGCTTATAAAATACTAACGTTAGATATGAAATAATATATTTTTAAACACATAAATATTTAAATCAAATGAAAATAAAATAAATTTACAGGAGAATTGGATAATTTTATTTACATATATGTTACAGTGAATTGTTATTAGTTTAGAACTTGTAGTACTTAAGAGCTTACTTGAGTAATAAATTGTGCTTGATTGACTAATAAATTAACAAAATTAAAAAAAAATATCACGTCCAGCAACCCTTACAACAGCGAGTCCTACGTGACATCGTGACAGTTGCGCGCACTGAGTCGCGAACTGATTTAACAAAATAGATTATATCTAACGACTTCTAACCATTCAATACAGTGTATTATAGAATTGTATATTTTTAAATATTACATTGCTTTCAAGATCTCATTCTTAGATATAAGTTGGTTCACCAAGTCGAAGTAACTCGTGTCTTTATCTAGAGTGCTTAATATACTCACATAGTTCTAGGTTTGACTCCAATTTGGAAAAATAATCGTATTTGAAGACTACCTTCTTCTTTTCTTTCATTTGATAGGTAAAGTCATTTGAATCTGGCGCCATATGTACCTAATGTATTCTAATGATCATATAGGCATCAAGGATACTTATATAATTTTACAGTTAAATTAAATAGATCATTTTTTTAAATAATGTTTTAGCGCCCAAAATGAAATTATTTGGCATCCCTGAGGGCGCCGCGTGAGAGCGCCGCGGGCACCGATACGTGAGATCGTGACTTTCGACCGCGCTCACAACGAATTATTCTATATTGTAATGTATTGCCGAAAACTCGCCCGCATCCTCTCTTATACAGAGTGCTCTACAAATGCTTTCTCTTTAAGAAATATATGCGATTTTTTTTTAAGTTTACATTTTTATAGTATTGCCTACATTGTCGTACCGCATATACATGCTTTTATACATAAAGATAAGATATAGTAGATGTAGAGATTTTAGCTTAAATTAATACTAAAATTAAACAGTGCAATAATGGAGAATGGAATCTCCATTATTATTTTGCCATGTTTTACGTTTAAAATTAAAATATTATTATAACGCAACATGTGATAAGAATATTGTAATTATTTTTTTAGCTTTTCGCTATTGTGGACATATTAGAGGCATCTAATTTCCATTGTATGTTAAGCAGCGGAACTCAACACCATTGATATTGATCATCGTAGTTCTGAGTTATATTGGCATTGTCTATGCAAATATAAGTTAGAAACGCTATAATATTATACCATGATTTACAGGATAATAAGAACTTGAGCATGTTCTTTTCTTCTCATTCTACACATTTCAAAAATAATAAATTTATGTTCTAGGGGGTTCTGCCCCCTGCTCGCTTCGCTCGCCAACCCATTTTTTTTTCATATTTTTTTTTTCATATTATAGTCACTCACGCGAGTGCCTCACAATGCACGATATTTTCGATCACCTTTTCTTCCAGCTTGCACTCGATCAATCAATATCAATTTTCTACGTCAACAACTATTATACAAAAAAATCGTACAGAACAAAAACTATTTTATAAAATAGAGAGAGATCTTTATGAGAAGAACCTTAAAGTATTTTTTGTAAGTATCGTTTGATTTATCTTTTAACTAGTTTGCTGTGATTAAAAAACATTCCAATAATTTATTTTAATATGAAAATATTTAGTTTAATATGAAAGTTTTTAGCTGTACTCAAACACCCTGTATCCATGATTGGCGATATCGGTTCGTTACAAAATGGTCGCTCGTTATATCGACGCCGCGTTGACGCGGTAATGAGCATTAGCGATTGCTATCATTTAACTTGTTCCGTGATCTCCACAATCACTGTCACAACTGCCCGCGGGCGGCGCTGGCGGCGTTCTACCACCTCCTGTGTAACTCTCTTCTAACTTTTAAATGATGCATTAATTAATCTAAATATATACTTAGGTATGATTGTAATTTATTAAAAATAGAATTAAATAATTCTGTTATGTGTGAAAAATAAGACTGTCGTAGTGCAAGTATGCGACTGTAAACGTGACAGGCTATAGGTTCGACTTCGGGTTTCTCTCGTTAGAAAACAGAGAAATGATAATATAAAATATTCCATTTTTTGCATAGAATTTGTATCCACTGCCTGTTGCACTGCCTTTGCAGTAGTATTATTATGTCCTCCTCACGCCGTATAGTGTTTAGTTAAAATTACGTAAATGCATGGAGACTAAGTTTATAAAAGGAAAAGTTTCAATTCCATCTCAAGAGCATATTTAATTTTTATCACAACAGCATAATTTTTAAAACGAACAACGGACGAACAGGCCTCGAAACCGCGTCTCTCAAAATCCACTATGACCACTATGTTTTTATATGAAAGACATATTTTCGGAAATCTTGTAGAAATACAATGATTTCTAACAATATTTTGATACTCTGTTACTAGTTTAGAATAACATTTGAAAAATGTAAAACATGCTGTAATTTTATATTAAATCAATCTTGTGGCTTTATTTTTGTATCCAATGCCTAAGAAAAAAATGTTAAATTTTGTATTACAACATTGTTTAATTTGATTAAAAGAAGAAGAAAGAAGGTTTCGAGCAAATTGACGCCGCTGGATATTTTCTGTCCTAGTCAGTTTTAAGTCTATAGATAAATGGAATAATTCTGTTTACAATATATGGCAGAAAAATTGGCATTATTTAATAATTTATATATAATGATACCATTGTGCTCATAAAATGTATTTAATTTAATAAAAAAATTAAGTACTAAATATTTTAATTTCCTCGCTCTGGCGATGAGATCAAGCGCGGCGTTGAGTTCCGCAAGACGCAATTCCTCCTGGATTCGAAGGAAAAAGGGGCCCAAAAATGTCTAAATGGGACAGACGGTCACACACTTGCTTTCCAGGGTCCCTCTGCGTACCCTGCTATGTGCGGGATTCAGTATGAAGCTGAAAGAAAGGACTTTTTACTTACAATTTACTTTAATTTGCATCGACTAAAAACATAAATTCCTATAGTCTTCGTTCTTATAACAATTTTAGAAAATCTTCTTTTAGTATATTTGTACGGCTGCGTCTATCACACAGTAACGGAAGAGTTTTGCATATGTATATATTGAGTTTTTTATTAATTATCTTTATTTACAAAATCATAGGACAATAAGTGCAGGGCACTGTGACGCTGTGCGCTAGTGTTAGACTGTAAACATAATAGATGTGGGCTTCCATTCCTTCGCAGATTGTCTTAATCATTAGAAATCTTTTAATCCTTCTTATATGGAAAAGCGTGAAGATTTAATGATCTGAAATATTTTTAACATCACTAACTTGTTATTCTATACAATTAATTGAAATTATTTAGTCTCTAGGTAACTTATCTTATAATTAAATGAAATCAAGATTAATCAAGATTAATTCAATCATATTTATTTTTGTTTATTTCATATCTACATCCTTTTTACAGGAGGCGTTGTAGGTACAAAGGGTTGAGAAATTTACTGTATATTTGGTAGTCGTGTATCCCGCAAGAGGCAGGGTAGGCAGAGGGAACCCGGGAACCTAGTAATAAGACACTCCGTTCTACTTCCATTCTCCACTTTCCGCCTAACTTGAGGTATTGCGTGTTGAGTGGCGGAACTCAACGCCGCGCTTTGCTTTATTACCAAAGCGAAGAATTGAAACATTAAATATTTAAATTGAAAATATTATATATTTCATTTCCTCGAGTGGGGATCGAACCCACAACCTGTCGGTTACAGTCACACGCTTGTGCCGCTGCGCCACGACAGGCCTCAATTATTTGTAATTATATTTCAATTATTGTTTTAGCTTTACACTGTATCATAGCAGTGTAGGGAGCAGGACACTTCTGAACATGATATCTATTCACCCCGAACGCCACCATTTCTTACTTTCCACAGAATTTAAGGCATTACGTGGAGAGTGGCGGAACTCAACAGTATTGTGTGCCTGGTTACCAGAGCTAAGAAAAAAAATAAATATTAAATTTCCTCGAGTGTAGATCGAACCTACGACCTGTTTACATAAGATCAGACTGTTATTAAAAAAAAAAGAAAATTTAACAAACAATTTCATGAGATTTTGTTATTAATCTATTTCTTTTTTTAGTGTTACGGTGTACCTATATAGCATATTAGCAGCAGCTACTCGCGGAACTCAACTCAAACTTTACATTTTTCACCAGACCAGGAAAAGTTAAAAAAAAAATTAGGCTTAAAGATCGCGTTTATTTAGAATAATAGGTTCATTGAATTGAATGAGGTTAATACATTTGTTTTGAGTCGAAAATCTCAAAAAAAACTTATATTCGTAATATACCTATTGACATCCAGAACAGTGCCATTCTATATTTATCTTTATTGTAAAGCGCATGTTTTCTTTTTATTATATTTAATTTTTAATTGTTTTTTTTTTAAATTATATTTATGTTTAATCTGTAATTGCTGTCAAATCTAAGATAGAGTACTAATAAAAGTGCTTTCAAACGAGTATACATAAGTAAATAATATGTATGTGAAACTGTTAATTAAAAAAATATTTATAGATTTAATATCTATTGGTAAACATAAATAAACATTTCAGCTTCACACTGTATCCCTCCAATTGCAGAGTAGGCAGAGGGAACTTGGGAACCTAGTGTCAAGACAGTCCGTTGCATTCCTCATTTTCCATCGAATTTGAGGCATTGTGTGTTGAATGGCGGAACTCATCGCTGCGTCTTGCCTAGTTACTAGAGCAAAATAATAAATATTTCATTTCCTTGACTGATCGAGGGATCGAACCCAAAACCTGCCTCTTTTACTGGTGCAAGCCCCGAAAGGAAAAACAAATAAATATATAAAAAAATACATGTGAATAAATTTTTAGAAGTTGCGACTATATAAGGATTATATTATAAATTCACTATATAGTGACGAAAGTTAAGAAATAAAATTGTTTGATAAAACACTTTAGTGTCTTTTCTTATGTGAATGACGACATTTTCAAGTAGTGATATAATTCATAGAAATATAGTTCTTAGTAGGCAAGTACATTGGGCTACAACAAAACGATTATAACGTCCTTCTTTAATAAAAGGACTCTTAGATAGGGCCAGTCGTGGGCCAAAGGCTTAAGCATTCGATCCCCACTCCGAGAAATTAAATATTTAATATTTTCATTTCTTTGCTCTGGTAATGAAGCAAAGCGCGATGTTGGTTACAAGACGCAATGTCTCCTATACATCGGTGGGAAGTAGAAAACGGAAGTATTTTAATTGAAGCAAAGTCCCTTAACACTAGGTTCCCAGGGTCCATCTACCATACTTGCTCGTGAGGATACAGCGTGACTGAAACAAAAGAAAGGAAACCAGAACGATGTCCATTTACTACACAGCAGAATTAAGCGGAGAAGAGTTATCTATAGATTTATTTCTAGCCTGGAATAGAAAAAATCTGGTTGATCTATTTGGTATACATATTTTGCAAGTATATGTATAGTCAATAATATGTGTCTTTTCCTATTATTTCTCTTAAATTGCGGACTTGGCTTAGGACCTGATAGAAGTGCGTAGGTAATAGCTGCCAAAAAATATGTTTCCATCAATACAATAATCAATCTTCTGACATATTATTTTTTTAAAAGCTTGAAAATTTATTCCACATTGGAATAGGCAGGACATCGCCCAGTTATCGGGATATTGCGTCCCGTACACAAACGCCGCGCTTTATCATCTTTGTCCTCTATACTATAGTAGATCAAATAGTTTCAGTATAACTTCCGTTTTCACCAAGTGAGAAACGGATGTGTCCTAATGGGACCGGAATGTCTTGGATCACTAGGTTCCCAGATTACCTCTGTCTACCCTGACAATTATGGTATACAATGTGAAGCTACAAAAAATACTATAACTAACATATTACAAGAGGCAGTCATGGCACATTGGCTCAGCATGTGATCATAAGCGTGACAGTTTTGTGATCAATTCTCATTCGGATGAATGAATTATTTTCACCATACCACAGGGAAAAGATACGTTCTAACGTTATTTTACCCCTACCTGTACCAGCCGTATGCGGGATACAGCGTGAAGCTAAAAAAAATACCACTCTCATTTTGAAACCATTTATAAAGTAAATACTATAGAAAAATTAGAATAACAAATGTACGCACTATACTCAACTACGGTAGTAATGAGTTCATGAATATAACCCCCCTTTGTAACTACTTGCCGTCTACCTTTACACTCTCGAGTGTTCAAAGTTTACATATTTTGTAAAATTATTATGAAATATTACATTAATGGAAATGTAGAGACTTTTTTTATATGGAATTACTCGATTGTTATTTTTATTTCTCTTATAGCTTCACACTGTTACGCTCATAGCGCACGAGGCAGGGTAGGCAGAGGGAACCCGGGAACCTCGTGTTAGGGCGTTCCAGTTCCGTTCCCCACTTTCCGCCGAATTTGAGGCATTGCGTGTTGAGTGGCGGAGTTCAACGCCGCGTTTTTCCTTGTATCCAGGGCGAAAAATGAAAATATTAAATATTTAAACAGAAAATATTAAATATTTAATTTCCTCGACTGGGGATTGAACCCAGAACCTGTCGGTTACAGTCACACGCATGTGCCGCTGCGCTACGACAGGCCTCAAAACACGGGAAACTAATATATATATATACTACTACAGAGTGTCTAAACACTCCGTTTCCATTAGGACACTTCCGATCCCCACTATCAGCTTTCTGGAGGACATCATACGTAAGTATGTAGCTTGTACTACCTACCTAACTTGAGCTAGCGAAACTTAACGCCGCATTTTTCATTATATGTATCTAGTACGTATAGTAAATATCTCATCTACCTCGGCGGCGGGCATTACACCTGTAGCTCCTCTGGGTTTACTATCAAGTAATCCGTAGGAGAGTTTGCCTTGTCTTTTTCATAAAAAAATTAGTAAATATAGCCCCAATATAAATTAGGTTAGTTATCAAAATACTCAAATTACCTTTGAAATTTTCACAATAGTATTGCGACGGTGGAAAAAATCTCTAAGATCAAATCCGTCGGCTAAATTTTTAAGCCTAACCAGTATTTAGTACTTCATATTACATATACACATTCATACGTTATTGATTTAAGTATAGTTATATATAGTTTATGACAGTGACAAGAACAACTCTATACGCGACGACTGAGGGTTCCAATCGAATCCAAATGTTGCAATAAATTATTTTTATTCCCTGACTTTGGTCAAACGGCGGCGTTAAGTGCCGCCATTTAACATGTACTATCTGTTATATGAGGCAAACATTGGAATGACTTTACCACTGCAGTGTAGAAGATCTACAGGGCTAATCACGATCACGGAAAGCTTAAAACTATTAATGAAGGCCATTTTTTTTTTCCAACTTCACGCTGTATCCCGCACGAGGCAGTGTAGGCAGAGGGAACCCGGGAACCTAGTGTTAAGACACTCCGTTCCACTTTTGTTCCCTACTTTCCGCCGAATTTGAGGCATTGCGTGTTGAGTGGCGGAACTCAAAGCCGCGCTTTGCCTTATTACCATATGAAGGTCATAATATTGAATATTATTTTAAAATAAAGGATCGTCTATAGTGAGTTTGGATCTCAGGTACATGATATGGGATATATTCTTAAGCAAATATAAGTAAGTGTATCATTTACACGTCACTCATAAATAATGTCTAAATTTGCCTATTGTCTAGTTATTATGATAAAATCACTCTGGAAACTGGATAAAATATTGTACTTCCCCATTCAGTACACAATATCTGGAAATTTGAGCGATAAGCGGGAAATGGAGCATCTTATCTTAATATATTTCTTTGTATTCAATTAGTACCTACTATGAAAATAAATTAATCATAGAAATACTAATAAAATTTTTAAATAAAACAATTTTAAACGAATTTATCGTGCATTTTGATTTTTGTACATTTTTGGAAACCCGACGTTTCTAACGCTTTACAGTACTGACTGCAGAACAGTACAGACTGAAGTGCAATCGTCTGTCATGTTTTTGTGCATCCTAATTTCAATAGAGAAGATGGTTGGTAACTTTCTACCACCTGGGACCTCTAGTTAAAAGAATTTAAGTCTCAAGCACACCACACCAGAGGACCAGATACAGTAAGCTCATTCTGCAAGAATCCAGGGCAGTACGCGAGGCTATTAAGAAATCGCTGTCGGTAGTTTGATATAATAATTATGGTAAATAATAGACGAATGCCATACCTCAGTCCTCAGTGTGACTACGGACTACTGTAAAATGTTCGAAACCTCGGGTTTCCAAAAATGTACAAGAAACAATATATGCGATTAATCCGTTTAAAATTATTTTATTTAAAATTTGTAACAATCGCGAAAATCACTAATTAACTTGTCATGACACAGTGGCACAGGAGCATAAATATGTGACTGCAAACGTGGCAGGTCGTGGGTTCGAACTACGCTCGAGGTAATCAAATATTTAATATTTACATATTCTCGCTCGGGTTGCGTCACTTTATACGCAATGTCTCCAGAATTGTGCGGAAAGTGGAAACGAAAGTATCTTAAAGAGAATTGAGTGTCTCAACACTAGGTTTTAGGTAAAGTTAAAAAAATATATTTACACTCAAATGTCAAACAATCAATATTTAAAAGTGATCGAGTAACCTCCGAAGCCCGGCCCTCGGGGTAACAGCGACGCGTGCGCAGCTGCCATTGGTCTATATTACCACTGAAATAATTGGCCGGTATAAAACAATGGTCCTTGTGGCATGGCGGCGGCGGTGTCGGGGCTCTGCTATTGTGATTGGTGCCGATTCCTCACCTCATTTTAATATTTGATCAATAATTTCCCTTCAGTTGTAATTGCGACGCGATGAAAGTCGATAGATTTTGGTTTTCGATCCTAGTGTTGAAAGTTAGTGATTGTTTAGTGAGATGCAGTGATTTGGGTGATACACTAAGTGATAAGAAATAGAATGTAGAGCTACCTAGGTAGGTATATATGGCAAATATGATATTTGTTTTAATTATGAAATTTATATATATTTATTTAACATATACAAAAAAATCCTCAAATTCGGCGGAAAGTGGGGAACGGAAGTGGAACAGAGTGTCTTAACACTAGGTTAACGGGTTCCCTCTGCCTATCCTGCCTCATGCGGGATACAGCGTAAAGCTATAAAAAAACAAAAAAAAAACAAAAATATTTCCACAAAATATGTACATAGTATTTATTTCAAATGTATATATTTTTTTCATTTTAAAATAAAATATTTTTTTCCTTATTTAGGTATTAATTCAAGTTCTATCAATTCTAAGCATATAATTCATTATGTATAAAATATCAATACAAATTAAATTATATAAGTCTCGTGTATATAGATGATGGGTTACAACATTGGTACATACGATATACGAGAATCCCTCCAATCATGATAATATTATAAATGTGAGAGCTGGTGAGGATGTATGTTATTTCCATTTTCTCGAAAAAACTACGCAATAGATTTAGAAATTTTATATTAATACAGCTACACATCGTTATATATCAGAATAACAAATAATTTAAGTAGATAATGAGGCCTGTCGTGGCGCAGCGGCACAAGCGTGTGACTGTTCAACCGACAGGTTCTGTGTTCTATTTCCACTCACGGAAATGAAATATTTAATGTTTTCAATTTAAATATTTGATGTTTCATTTCTTCGCTCTGGTAATAAGGAAAAGCGCGGCGTTGAGTTCCGCCACTCAACACACAATGCCTCAAATTCGACGGTAAGTGGGGAGTGGAAGTGGATCGGAGTGTCCTAACAATAGGTTCCCGGGTTCCCTCTGCCTACCCTGCCTTGTGCGGGATACAGCGTGAAACTTAAATAGATAATAAGCAGAAATATTTTGAATAATTTAGCTATATTAATACAATATAAACAGGCGAAGCCGCGTGTGAGTGTAAAATGTTGACCGCTAAATGTTAATTAAACTAAATTAATTAAAGCGTATGTAGAATAACTCATTCTTCTTTTTTTCACAAAGAAATATACCTATATTAGAAAAGATTTTCAGTTGCACACAATATCCTACAAATATCAGGGTAGGCAGAAAGAACTTGAAACCTAGTGTCAAGACAACCCGTTTCTATTAAGAACACTTCACACTTCTGCTCTCAGCTTCCCGTCTAATTTGAGGCATTGTGTGTTGAATAGCGGAACTTAACGCCGCACTTTGTCTTGTTACTAGAGTGAAGAAATGAAAATATGAAATATTGTCACCTGTCACGTCTCAGTCACACGCTGCTGGCGAAAGAGCTCAATTGAGTAAATATTACAAGTTAAAAGTTACTTCCAAAGTAAAAGTGAAATCACAGTCCACCCCAGCGTTGAGGCTCTACATTATACAACAATGTTGTATATTCACACATGAAAGAACATAACATTTGATATTTCATATAAAATATTAAAAAAGGCGTGTAAAGTCGGGGGGATTATATAACTGGCTGCGTTCATTTACTTTTCCGTATCCTCGTGAGATTGATAGCGTGTCTCGTTTGTAGATATCGATATTACGGCTTTGTTCTCGTTTCTGTTCCAATGCATCTTTTATATGGAAATATAATTTAGGAAAAAGACAAAATAATATAAAATAAAGTAAAGTTATTATATATTCGTATGATATATTAAAGGGCTACCAAAATAATACTGTTTAATTTAACTTTGAAAATAAATGTTTTTAGGTTAATAGTTCAACACTAAAAGAAAATATTAAATGTATAACAATTTAATACATATTAATATACAAAATTTGAAATTATTACAGAATTTTATAGAGTTTTGGTAAAAAATCGCAAAGTTAGGCAATATTTATTTAATCATTCATATTTAACTATAAAATAATACGACAATAAGTTTATTCAACATAAGAAACTAAACCTGGTAGTTATTCACCTTTATAAAATTGAAAAATGTTCTTTTTTTAGCTTCACGCTATAACCCGCACATAATTGTAGTAGGCACACTGTGGTGGGTAGGCAGAGGGCACTTGTAAGCCTGTAACTAGTGTTAAGACATTCTGTTTCCATAAGGACAAATCGAGAAAAACAAAATATTTTAATCCCCCAAAAGTTACAATAAAAACTAAAATCTGTGGCTTTTTGATCACACGAACTGTACTTAATTTACCTGTAGTAGTCTTTGGTAAAATTGAAGTTACCTAACTAACATTGTAAAATATAAAATATATAAAAAAATACATTCAAAATTATAAAGTGGCACACTTTTTTCACCCAAAAATAACGAAATACTTACAACGTTACCACAACTCTGCAAAAAAAGCATCTCAAATCAATCGCCCTCTATTTTTCAAAAATTACTCTCATCAACATAAAAAAATATTGCTCTACATTTTTAATTAAATAAAAAAAACATACATAATCACAAGTTTACAAAGAAACCTATATAAAATCGCCCTCTAATCCCTACAAAGTCGCACTCGATATATTTAGACAAGGCCTTTGTCACCCTCCGCCTCGCTAATAGATCCCACACACTCACTTGAGAGGACTTGTGCTCTGACTCTGAGTGTATTGTACTAATGTTACTTAGTTAGTTAATCTTACTAATTGTTTTATAGCGTGTTTGTTTTCTTTAATTATTCTTATGAGAAAACAGTAAAGTATTTTTTGTATATAAGGCTAGTTTCATGTTGTATCATGTAATTAGAATGCTTGCCAATTGTGTTCCCTTCTGCCTACATATTTGGGAACCCAGAGCAAAAATAAAGCAAAGAACACTCCGTTCTCAGTACGACGTTCCCCTGAAATTTCGGTGAATGAGGCATTCCGTGTTGAGTAGTGGATCTCAACGTCGGGAATTTCACTGTAGTTAGATGAAATACTGAGTTAAGGCACTCTATTCTTCACGTTCTTAGTAGTGTTCAAAACAATATGTGTTGAGTGGTGGAACTCATTTTGTTACTGGAGTTAGTAATATTTCGTATCTGCCCGTTGGAATCAAACCAAAATGAAGGCCGCGTATTTAATATTGTGTTGAATGGTAGAGTTCAACTATAGTAAGAATAAAATATTTAACAACAAATTATTGAGTACCGTAATTATAATACAGTTTTAACGACTTGTCTTGTTAACAGTTCGCTATTTTAATAATTCAAAAATAATAGATAAAACTGTACTTTAAATACTAAATTTAAAAACGTATAAAAAATTTTATACGTTTTTAGATTTAGTATTTTTCTTTCCTAAGTGTGAAATAACACTTCATAAATAATAAAATATGCTTTAAATATTTTTACATGTAAATAACATGTACATCTTATAACAAAATAAGCAATAAAAATGTATAAACAAAGTAAGAACAGAAAGTAGAAAGGGGGAAAAAATTAAGAACAGAGAGTGTCTTAATATTAGGTTCCTAAGATTTCTCTGCCTCCTCTGCCATGTGCACCTCGCACAGTGCAAAATCGAAAAAAAAACAACAACAACGCCATCTGTGTTCACTTCAAAGCTTAGCTTCATACATATCAATTACACTTCATGTTAAAAAACCAAAATCCAGACAAAACAAAAGAAACAAACCCCAACAAAAACATCCATATCATTATCATTATAACTACAATTATCATTATCATCAACATACGATAAGTGAAATATACTCTATAATTAATGACATATCGAGACAGGCCCGGCCAGCCCTGCGCTAGCCACGCCCACAAACAACTTAGGTTTTTTAATCAACGCCTGTCATTAGTATTCGGCATAATGGAGTGCTCTACACCGCCACTATAGAAAACTATAGCGCTGCACGTACCTACATGTGTATACTACACGCGCTATAGTAGATAGTCACAGTGTTTGATATTTGCCATTAGTTACGTGTGAACGGGAAAAGGCTAGCGATTTTTTTGTACTTGTTTGTTTGAATTTAAGCCCAACGGTTGTTGGTTCGATTCTTATGAAATCGAAACTAATAGAGAATGTTGTTTTTATGCGGCGTTAAGTTACGAAAATTAAAACGATATACGAGTAATATCTGAAAAATGTTGTGCATCGTGTAGTACGACACTTCATGTTACAAAACATTTTTCAGAACACTTCGATATGATGTTAATTTTGTAACATACTTCAAATTATCGTAAACCAGCGGAGATTTTATAAAATAGTTATATTAGTGCCATTCAGAGTAATATTTTGTTTGTCTTGTAAAATCTGTATAATTTGTAAAATCTGTAGAGTTAATATAGTTATTAATAGAAAATTTTATGATTAATTCATTTTTCTCTTTATACGGAAACATGTGGATACCAAATCCACTAGAGAAAATTAAATATTTAATTATTTGATATTTTTATTTATACATTTTAGTAATTTTTTGAAATATCTCGAAAATTTGAAAGACACTTGAAATATCTCGAAAATTGGATAGACAAATGATCTGCTTAGTTTGTGGCAATCTCCAGGATACAGTATAAAATGAAAAAAAATTAATAAAATTCTTCTTCTCCTACCCACAGAAATGTAAATCTTTCGCTGACTTTTAATATATTTTATTAAAAAAATATATTTTATTAAAAAAGTATTAAAATGTAGAGATACTGTGTTATTATTAAATATTTCAATTTCCTGTTACATGAGGGCTGTCGTGGCGCAGCGGCACAAGCGTGTGACAGTAACCGACAGGTTCTGGATTCGATCCTCAGTCGAGGAAATGAAATATTTAATACTTTCATTTCTTTGCTCTGGTAATAAGGCAAAGCGCGGCGTTGAGTTCCGCCACTCAACACGTAATGCCTCAAATTCAGCGGAAAGTGGGGAACGGAAGTGGAACAGAGTGTCTTAACACTAGGTTCCCGGGTTCCCTCCGCCTACCCTGCCTCGTGCGGGATACAGCGTGAAGCTGTTACATAAAAGATTTTCTATAAAACAGACAATCTCACAATAAAAAACAATGACACATTTCTAGTTTGTTTTATCTTCACGCTGTCTCGCACTTAGTGGGGCAGGTAGAGGTAACTTTTAAATCTAGTGTTAAAACACTCCGTGCCAAAGACACTTTCGTTTCCCATTTTCATGAAATATTACGTGTTGAGTGATGGAAAGTCCATGTTGTAATGATTTCATATTCTCGAGTGAGCATTGAACTCCCAATTTGTTACGTTCACAGTCTAGTGCTTGTGCAATATTATTCTTTTTGTACAATATTGTATCTCTAATATTGTACAAAAAGAACTAAAAATTACACGTAAGCCGCGTAACTCATCGCCGAGAAATATTCATACTAATTAAAATAAAGCTCAAATATTGCTTACAATTATAGTTTAGTTTATGTTATTTTAATTCATATTAGTGAAACTATATGATATATACTCTGTATCAGTTCAATAAGACATTTTAGATCATCTGGTGCGTTAATGACACTTTGTAATATACAAAAGACGCAATAACTCAATTTGTGAGTAAGTAGTTCTTGGACTACTTTTTTAACTTACAACGATCTACTGTTCTCTAAAATGAAGCATAAATATATATAAAAGATATAAAGTCTATAGTTACCTTGGTTTCGTCGTTTATTAACGGTTTACAAAAAAGATTATTTGAAAATGAAAAAATATATTATCTATATTACACAACGTACAACAAAATAAAAGTGAGCTTATTTCTAAAACAAACCTCTTCCAGACAACCATATATTTTGAAATACTATCCTATAGTGCTATTGTCATGTATTAACAACCCTTTTTCAACATTTATGTCTACAATTTATAGCAGGGCAGACGGATCCTAGTGTTAAGCCACTCCGTTTTCCACTGCCGCCCCAAATTTCAGACATTGTGTGGTAATTGGCAGAACTAAACCCCGCAAAGCAATGAGCAAGCAATATTTTAATATAATTTTAGCCTACAGTCATAATATTATATCAAAATTGTGCCATTTGTCATTTTATTGTACAAACTCGCTCAGTATCAACGCAAATGCGCCCACAAGTGTTATAATTATAATTGTGCAATAATTTTATCTTTGCTGCAAAATTTTTAAAAGACCATCACTTTCACATCTTTCTTTGTGAAGTGTACTTGATAACGTTTTATTAAATTTACTTTAAACGGAACTTAAATTATTAAAATATCTGTTTTGTTTTCAATTGTACCTACATTTAATATTTTAAAAAATATTTTCAAAAATTCAGATTTGTTAGAGTTCAGATATTATATTTATATATATATATATATATATATATATATATATATATATATATATATATATATATATATATATATATATATATATATATATATATATATATATATATATATATATATATATATATATA
>DWMZ01000513.1:0-21991 GCA_018249855.1 Eueides tales michaeli | reverse complement strand
AATTGGGGAACGCAACGGAGTGTCTTAACACTCTACAATTAACTACATTGATATTGTAACCTAACACTTAAGTATTTGATATTTGAAACAAAAATAATTGGTATTATCAGTGCTATAATGTGACACTATGTTGAATAATAATTCTGTTGCATCACAGCATGTGTGAGGTCTTATTTAATTAACATATTCACATAAGTATTGTATAACGCTTATTTCAATGAATAAATATTTTTGAAGCCTGTCGTGGTGCATGGGCACAAGCGTGACTGTAAACGACAAGTTGTTGGTTCGATCCCCTCATCCAATAAGTAAAAAATGTAATAGTTTTAAATGAAAATTTAGTGTTTTCAAAAAAAAAAATTAATGTTCTTTCTCTCTGGTAACAAGGCAAAAAGCGGCGTTGGCGTTCCGCCACGCAAAGTACAGAACGAAATGGAGTGTCTTAACACTAGATTTTCCAAGTAAATGCGTGGTCGGTGGGTTTTATTCCTACTTGGAGCCCGCTATTCCACGACTGTATAATTGAAAATATATGAATCCAAATATTTATTATATACTGAGGCAACGACAGATTGTAGTTTCGATCTCCATTTATGGAAATACAATATTTAATATTTTTTTAATTTAAATATTTAATATTTTCATTTCATCGCTTTTGTAACAAGGCAAAACTCGGCGTTGGGCTCCGCCACTCAACGCGCAATGCCTCAAATTAGACAGAAAGTGGGGAACGGAAGTGGAACGGAATGTCTTAACAGTAGGTTCCCAAGTTCCCACCATGTGCGGGATACAGCGTGAAGCTGAGAAGAGAGTACTATATATACTAGGTACCAAATTTATAATTCTCTATACATATTTTAAAGCATACAATACAAAAAATATTAATTTAATTGATGCATTTATTATAGTAACGATTACTTCAATAAATCATAATTATATTGTTAAGAGATATAAATAATATTCTTTTATATTATTTTTTCAGATATAACCCGGCGTCAGTCAGCAAGTTTTGCAGTAAGTGGCTATATACATACATGTTTTTTTTTATATTTTCAACAACAAAGCAAAGCACGGTGTTGAGTTCCGCCACTTAGCACACAATGCCTCAAATTATAGGCGGATAGTGGCGAACGGAACGGAGTGTCTTGAGGTTCCCAAGTTCCCTCTGCCTAACCTGCCATGTGCGGGATACAACGGGAAGTTGTTATTGAAAAATATATATATATATATACTGTACTCCTTCCGTGCAAGAAGCCCAGTGAGGCTACACACCTCTTTCTAAGCTAATGTAAAATATGAAGATGAACTCTAAACTATTTGGCCAGTGTTTCGCTTCTTGCTCGCTTGGACTTCTATAATGACTTTACAACTACACGATCATGAACCCATGAACCGCTTTATTGAAAACTTTTGGCGATTATACTAAAGTATGTTTGTACATTTATTTTTATGTTTGTTTGCAACATTCTAATATTTATACAATTTTTAAAATGTTAATATTTTAATTCCAGTTAGATCTACATTCCCTCTCATGTGCGGGAACCTAAAAAAACATGCAATACTAACTTTTATCATTAACTATTTAACTTTTCATATTTAAATTTGAAATGTGACAGATTACTGCTTTTTAATGTGTTTTTATACCCTTTTTTTTTAAAAATAGTAAATTCTTTCCTAAATGTGAAATAACATTTTTAGAAAATGTAAAAAAGCAATCATTATTTCTGTACAAATAATAAATTTAAAAACGTATAAAAATTTGAACGAAGTAGGATAAAACGCACGAAACGAAGCAGAAAAAAAATTTTAAACGTTTTTTTTTATATGTTTTTAAATTTAGTATTTTTCTTTCCTAAGTGTGGAATAACACTTTAAAAATAGTAAAAATGTTAATCTACATTTAGGACAGATAAATACATATTAAGTAAACGTATAATAAGTTCTAGAGGCGCAGGTTTAAATCCCGCTACTGTTTATTTTTATTCTACTATTTTCTACCATTTTGTACTAATTAATAATAATTTTACATCCTTTTTTATTTTTATATTATATTAGTGTGTATTATATAAAAAGGCTTATGTTTCAGCACTTAAGCCGATCTGACAATCACTTAAAAGTACATCTTAAACGCCGGTTTCTTATATATCTTAAAGAGAATAGAAAATTAACAGAAAAGATGATTTTTAAAATGTTAGTGGAGTAGATCTGCATGTGCGGGAACCATACTACCGTACCGTATACCGTATCCAATACTAACTTTTATCATTAACTATTTAACTTTCCATAATTAAATTTACAATGTGACAGATTACTGCTTTTTACTGTGTTTTTATATGCTTGTTTTTTAAAAAATAGTAAATTCTTTCCTAAATGTGAAATAATATTTTAAAAAAATGTAAAAAAGCGTGCATTATTTCTTCTAATAATAATCGAATCTATATACCTTAATTTAGACCACGATCTACATAACCACTGTACCACACGGTTGTTATATCATGACGCTAATTTGTTACAATGTCACGTAGGAAAATGGACGCAAAATGGCAAGTAAAACTAAACAATAGTCAATAATGTTAAGCGATAATTGGCAAGTCCGAAGCGACCTTGCCTTGTCACACCCATTGTCCACGTCTTCTGTCCCAGATTACGTCAAAAACATGACAGTTTAACTTATACATTGAAGTTTTAAATGTTTTTTCTTGTCGGAAAATAAGGTAAAATTATTGCAGCGTTAAATTCCGCTACTCAACACGTGATTCCCTAAAATTGGTGGGAAGCGAGGAACGGAAGTGTTTTAATGAAAACGGAGTGTCCTAACACTAAGTTTTCAAGTTGGAAGAAGAGATCTTCTTACTTCGGTATGTGCGGAATAGAGCGTGAAGTAAAATTATATGTTTAATATATTATATATCTAAATATATTTATTTGAGGCCTGTATAAGGCAAAAGCGCGGCAATGCCTCAAAAACGGCGCAAAGTGGTGAATGGAAGTGGAACGGAGTGTCTTAACACTAGGTTCCCGGGTTCCCTCTGCCTACCCTGCCCAGTGCGGGATACAGCGTGAAGCTAAAAAAAATATGTATTAATTAATTTTAGTACACCTTTCTATATAAATTCGTCACGTTAGGAAATCTTGAATTTTTTTCATTTTTTTTTGTCAGTTTCATGCTGTATCTTCCAATGCACATGGTAGAGTAGGTAGAGTGTACTTGAAAAGTTTGTGTTAAGACTCTCCGTTTCATTCCCTATTTTCCACCTAATTTAAAGCATTTCGTGTTGAGTGGCGAAACTCAACACCGCACCGCTTTTTACCAGAGCGAAGAAATAAAAACATTTTTTCGCTCGCTTACAGAAACACGTTTGTGCCTCTCACGACAAGCCTCAAAATAATCCAAAAGATTAACTAAAAACATTTTCTATAAAACAATTCCACCGCGTAAGCTGTTTGTTATTGAAAAGATATACCGCTTTTATGTCACAATTAATCATAAGATATTAAGCTAATTTATTTGGGGATAAATTTACGACGTTAGACTAAATTGTTATATTGAGGACGATTCCTA
This sequence comes from Eueides tales michaeli, assembly GCA_018249855.1. Lineage (NCBI taxonomy): Eukaryota > Metazoa > Arthropoda > Insecta > Lepidoptera > Nymphalidae > Eueides > Eueides tales. Next base: position 18,429 of record DWMZ01000513.1, on the reverse strand, counting down.
CTCGAGGAAATTAAATATGCTATACTTTCATTACTTATTCTCTTGACGAGGCATCGCGCGGCGTTGAGTTCCGCAATTGTACACACAATGACTAAAGAATTCGGCGAAAAGTTAGTTGGTGTTTTAAGGCAAGGTTCCTACGTTCCCGCTGCCTACTCTGTTATATACGAGACGCAGCGAAAAGCTAGAACAGATATATCGTTAAAAGATTGACTGTAAACATGACGGCTTCTATTTTCCACATAAGGAAAATATTAATAGTACTCATTACCTAGTTTTGGTAACAAAATAAAGTGCGGTGTTGAGTTACGTCAATTCTCTATGTCCGCGACACCCTCTTTCCCCACAAAATGTGAGAAAAATATCATTTTTTTCGAGAATACTTATTCAATTTAAACGAATTTAAAATCAAGTGAAATATAAAACAAACTGAGTATTGTCTAAGTGGAAGAAAATTTAAGTCTTAATAGTTCGGTCCCCCGTTAATTCCTTTTGCGGCTTTAAAATTGCGATGAAAATGGAATTTTGTTCGAGTCAGAAATTTATTATCGTTAATGAATTCTGCTGTTTCAATGTTCTTTTAACTTTTGTTTGGTTTTCTCGTAAGTTTCTTACTGATTACAATAGCCTTTGTAAGATTTATCAACAAAAACTAAGGAAAAGTAAGCTTTACGCCTCACATAATGTAGGGTAGGTAGAAGAAACTTCTGAACCCGAGTGTCGAGACATTCCGTTCCCTTTGAGACACCTCTGTTTAATACATGCTTTTGAGGCATTGCGTATTGAATGACAGAATTTAACGAATCAAGAAATAAAAAAATATGAAATGTTTCTTTTTCTCGAGAGGCATCAAACCCACAACTTGGCTAAGAATTCAAGTATAAAACTTGCTACGGCGCTGCGTTGAGTTCTGTCACTCAATATGTCTCGAAAATTAGGCTGTGCTCGGAAAACGTAATATTTTACAACTAGAATCTGTATATAGCAGAGAGACCTTATGTCTGCTCTGCTATATGCAGATTTAGCCTAAAGATGAGAAAAAAGAAAATTAAATTAAAAAGAAACAGTTAAATTAATCCTTTGTTTTGTTTGTCTATGGCAACGTCGGTTTTTTCAATCGAAAGTCTTGTTCATCGCAGGGATTCTTGGCTAAGTTTCACACATATCGGATTATCAGTTTAAGATCTACAAACACTTTGCCAAGATGAATAAGAGAAATTATGTCTTTACCATGATTCAATTTATTATTATTCTTTTTTCTGTCTTTTTTTAGCTTCACTCTGTATCGCGCACAAGGCAGGGTAGGCAGAGGGAACCCGGGAACCTAGTGTTAAGACACTCCGTTCCACTTCCGTTCCCCACTTTTCGCCGAATTTGAGGCTTTGCGTGTTGAGTGGCGGAACTCAACGCCGCGCTTCGCCTTATTACCAGAGCGAAGTAATGAAACATTAAATATTTAAAATTGAAAATATTAAATATTTCATTTCCTCGACTGGAGATCGAACCCAGAACCTGTCGGCTATAGCCACACGGTTGTGCCGATGCGCCACGACAGGCCTCAATTGATTCAATTTATAAGTTTTGATATTACTCATATCACATTTAATAGCAAGTAGTACAAGTATGATCAATGTGTAAACGACTTTACAGCTAAGTAGAACAATATATACAAATACTACAAAACAAACTCAGTATTGTCTAAGTGAATCAAATTTAAATCTTAATAGTTTGGTTTCCTGTTAAATCCTTTTGCGGCTTTAAAATTGCGACGAAAATGGAATTGTTCAAGTCAGAAAATTATTATCGTTAATGATTTTCGCTGTTTTAATGTTCTTTTAACTTTTGTTTGAATTTCTTGTAACTCTCTTACTGATTACAAATTCTTTTGTAAGATTAATTAGCAAAAACTAAGGAAAAGTAAGCTTAACCCTGTACGCTGTATCCTAGAAACAGCAGGGTAGGTAGCCAACGGTAGTATTGGGAACATGTGAATCCAGTGTTTAGGCACTCTTTTTTCCCACTTTCCGCAGTATTTAATGCATAGTTTGTGGAGAGATGGAACCTAACAAATCATAACAAGAAATATATCATGGATCAATTTCATGGATCAGTTACACGCTTGGGCCCAATAACAGGGAAACCGATAAGTTTAAGCAAAATATAAAATTTTCTACGGCGTTAAATGCCGGCATTCAACATGCCTCGAACATTGGTGTGTGCTTGGTGCTGTGTGCTGTCTGTCTGTTTGTCTCTCTATCACACCGTCGGTATTTTCAATCAAAAATTCGTATACATAGCAGTGGTTATTAGCTGTTTTGTAAAAATCAGATTAGCAGATCCACAATCACTTAACCAAGGTGACCTCACCATAATTCAATTTATTATATTTTGATATAATTTATATCACGTTTAGTTAGATGCAAGTCGTGCAAGAATCATCAACATATGCTATATAACCTTGATACAACGGAAGCTCTCAAATTAATGATTTATATTTTATTATTTTTATATGATACTATCAGAGTGCAATTATGTACGGAGTGAGTAATATGGAAATGGGTTTGATTCCCCGTCGGGTTAATTATTTTTCACTATTTTTAAAGTGTTATTCCACACTTAGGAAAGAAAAATACTAAATTTAAAAGCGTATAAAAATTTGAACGAAGCAGGATTTGAACCCGCACCTTTTGACGGTTACCAAAAGGCGCAGGTTCAAATCCTGCTTCGTTCAAATTTTTATACGTTTTTAAATTTAGGGTCAATTATTATTCTATTTCTTCAATCTGATGAGATAAGACGCGGCGTTATGTTCTGCTATTGTCTTCTAAACTAAATATCTGAAATTGGTTGGAAGAGTGATGAATGAAATGTATTAAGACTAGTTTTCCTTGTCTAGCGTAAGAATATATAAGATAATCTTTTTTTTAAAGCTTAAAGGTGTGGCGTGTAACTGTAACCGACAGGTTGTGCGTTCGATCCTCACTCGAGGAAATGATATATTTAATATTTTCAATTTAAATATTTAATGTTTTCTTCGCTCTGGTAACAAGGCAAGGCGCGGCGTTGAGTTCCGCCACTCAACATGCAATGCCTCAAATTCTGTGGAAAGTGGGGAACGCAAGTGGAACGGGTTGTCTTAACACTACGTTCCCAAGTTCCCTCTGACTACCCTGCCATGTGCGGGATACAGCGTGAAGCTGAGTGATAACGGTCTGTAGGTACAATATCATGCAATCTTTTCGCGACAAAAGTTAAATAAGTCTTGAAACGCAGCGCCTATTCAAATTAGTATCAAACCTTGGATACTGAAAAAATAAAATTGTACAACAAAAAAATATTTAACGAAGTAAAAAAAATGAGATTTGGAAGTTACAAAAGAATAATAAGGGATACGGGGGACACGTAATCGAGAAACTTGACTCAAGTGAGGTTGACTTTAATTGGATAGGCCGGTGTATTTTAAAGCAAAACACAAATATAAGTTGCTCTTATCATTTTTATTGTAGCGAAAATATAAAATTTCTAAAAGTAATCATAAATATTACAAAATACACAACCCGACAACGGCTTCGTCTGTTTGAATCACTACATACATTACTTTTTTATTTTTGCTTCACACTGTATCCCGCACAAGGCACGGTAGGCGGAGGGAACCCGGAAACCTAGTGTTAAGACTCCGTTACACTTCCGTTCCCTACTTTCCGCCGAATTTGAGGCATTGCGTGTTGACGGGCGGAGCCCAACGCCGCGCTTTTCTTTATTACCATAGCGAAGAAATGAAACATTAAATATTTATATTGGAAATATTAAATATTTCATTTCTTCGACTGGGGATCGAACCCAGAACCTGTCGGTTACAGACAAACACTTGTGCCGCTGCGCCACGACAGGCCTCTTCACTATTTTATTTTCTAATCTCAATTACTTTCTTGTCCTAATAATATTATCACTTTTTAGATATTATCTATACATTGAAATCTAAATTTCAGAAAACAAACACTAAATATTGTGGGAAGGTTGCCAATATATTAGTGAAAACGGTTAGCCGTTTTTGAGATTAGCGCGTACACAAGCACGCATACGACAAACAAACAAACACATAAAATTAAAATTAAAATATTATATAAAAATGTTGTTTGTATAATTAATATACGTATTATATTACATAAATAAGGTTTTTTTTAAATATTTCTTCCATGTACTGATAGTGATCAGTTACAGAATTATTTTAGGTATAGATATTGAAATTAAAAATACACAAAATAAAACGTTGGACCCTCTGGTTCTATATGGTAGTGTTCATAGCATGATATCTGAAAAATCATTTAATCGATTTAAAAATATAATTTGAAATTTTGAAATTGGATAAAGTAAATAAAGTTATGAAATCACTAGAGTAATTTTCCAAATGAAAATTTTGGTGAAATATATATATTGAATGTACGAACACACAAAACCGTTTTTTCTATATATTTTATTATAAAATATTTTGTTATAGTTACACGTTGTATCCCGCACATGTTAAAAAAGGCATAGGGAACACGAGAACTCAGTGTAAAGACACTTTGTTTCTATTAAGATAATTCTTTTCTCCATTTTCCGCTGAAATTGAGTGTATGTTAAAGACGTAACTAACCACTGTTCTTTACCACATTTAGCTTCAACTTTGACAGTTATTATCATAAATTGACTTAACATAAATCATAATTAAGGACAAAGCATTACTCAAAGTGAGTTTCAGTGTCACAAGAATTCTTCTGACGGCCAGCTAATTACATTTTCGAATGTTCTCAAAATCTAAATGTTCCAATTTCCCCTTTTCATTTGTTTAGCAGTGACCAGCTCGTGACAGATTGAGAGACGGTCCAATTCTGGGCCAAATAGACTGGTTTTCTCTAAAATATTTAATAAAATATATATTTTTTCCTTATTTTTACTGCATTATGCATATCAGGCAATATGGTTGGAAGGAGAAACTAGTGTTAAGTCACTTCGTTTTCATAGACTATGTAATGATGGATAGAATCAGTTTCATGGAGCTAAGCATAGGTACAAAGTTGCATCGTTACAATGTGTAACGAACAAATCTTTTGGAGTTAAGTCCTGCCATACAACACGTGAGAATTCTGTAAAAAATGAGAAATGAAAGCATTTTAATGGTTAAAAAAACTTTTTTTTTTAGTTTCACGCTGTATCCCGCACAAGGCAGGGTAGGCAGAGGGAACCCGGGAACCTAGTGTCATGACACTCCGTTCCACTTCTGTTCCCCACTTTCCGCCGATTTTCGAGACATTGCGTGTTGAGTGGCGGAACTCAACGCCGCGCTTTGCCTTAATACCAGAGCGAAGAAAAGAAAACATTAAATATTTAAATTGAAAATATTAAATATTTCATTTCCTCGACTGGGAATCGAACCCAGAACTTGTCGGTTACAGGCAACGCTTGTACCACTGCGCCGCGACAGGCAGTTTTTTAAAAAAACTTGAAAACCTATATATCTAACTAGGTTCCCAAGTTCCCTCTGCCTATTCTGCTATCTGCGCAATTTAGCATTGAGCTAAATAAAAAAAAATGTTTAATCAAAAACTACCTACCAACTTCATATAGCACCGACGTTTGATGACAAGAACCCTTTTTTAAAGGCCAGAATGCGCTTTTACACGAACTTTTAATTAAAACGTTCGCGTAAAAGAAATTGAAAGGAAAACCCAGTGACCTGTAAGCGCCGTGAAATTCATTATGTATAGAATTTCCTTCAACTCAACGTGCTTAAATTAAATTATAGTACGAAAATAAGCTATTAATAGCTTTTTAGTGAAAGTAATTTAGCTTTCAAGCTTTCCTGGTTTTTTATTTATTATTTCATTCCGATTGATTGTAGCGTAATATAATATAGCCTTTTTCAGATAACCTAAAAATTTGGTAATCTAAGACAGGCAGGGTAGACAGAGAACGCTGCGTTTTGTTAAAAATATCAAATATTTCGTTTACTTCAAAGGGGAATGAACGCACTACTCGTCGAGCTTATTCTCGCAATTGTGCCCTTAGACAGCATAATTATGCTTGGTTTTATAATATTAATACGTTTAATAAATGAATATAATGCAATGGTTGTCAGTTTCATTCCCACTAAAAGGATTAAATTAATATAATAAAGAGTGTCTTTTAAACTCAAATGAAAGTGGAACGGAGTGCTTTAACACTATGTTCCCTCTGCCTACCCTGCCTTGTGCGGGATACAGCGTGAAGCTAATATGTGAAATAATAAATAAATAAATAGTATCTTCAAAAAGTCTTCGTCATTTGCATACCTTGCTATATAGGGGATAGCGTGTGACACTAAGAAAAAAAAACAACGAATGAAAAAATCACTACCTCATTTTGGCATAGTGTTTGACTTTTACAAAAAGAGGCTAGGCAGTACCACTATGAACGATTTCGATAAAGAATAATCACATTTAAATCGGTCCATTCATTCTGCACACAGAAAGACAAACAGACATGTTCAACTTATAACACCCATGCTTTAACATAAAAATACTTATACATTTCTTAGCTTCACGCTGTATATCGCATATAGCCTGGAAGGCAGCGGGAACCTGGGAACCTAATGTAAAAACCATTTGTTGCGTTTCACACTTTCCTTCAACACTCTCTGTCGAATTTAAGACATTGCGTGTTGATTGGTAAAAATCAACGCCGCACTATGTCTTGTCACCAGAGCGAAGAAATGAAAGTATATAATATCTTAATTAAAAAATGCCATAAAAGAAATGTTAAATCCACGATCTGTCGTTTTCACAGTCATCGTGAACAGTAATTTTTAGGACTGTTGTGGCGCAGCGACCACAACAGTCCTAAAAATTACTGTTCACAATTCAAATTATCAGTATATTTTTTTCTCATTCTCAACTATTAATAACTTTGCGAAAAACAGCAAAAATAGTAGTATATTATTCACTAAAGTATCCTTAAAATACGCTTAACATATGATTAAAAATAAAGGACATCGTAAAACTAAAAATTAATAGCCATTAATTGGTCAAAACTCTCAATGTGACTCTACATAGGGTCAATGCACTACTTAAGTTTTTATATAGAACACACAAAGTCGTTTCCCATCGATGAACGAATCTTATACAGTAATATCAACACTGTAGAGGATAATTTATTTCGAATTCTTTTCTTTAGATTCACGCTGTATCCCGCGTAGACAGAAGGGGGAACAAGGGAACCTAGTGTTTCCACCCACTTTCCCCTGAATTTAAGGTATATCGTGTGGAATACCATGCCACGCTTGTGCCTTTGTTACCATAGAAGAGGAGGGTAAGAAAGGAAAATATTTAATACAATTTTTCCTCGACTGAGCATCAAACCTGTTGCGTCGCCTGTCGTACAATCGTACGCTTATGCCGTTGCACTACGACAGACCTCAAAAGAGTATACTATTAATTAAACAATTACAGACGGGTTAATTAAATAATTACAGGCCGTTCTGAAATAAAGGAATGCAACATTTAATATTTTCAGTACTTTGGTTTCGTAACGAGGCAAAGCGCTGCGTGGAGTTACGCCACTCAATATCTAATTTAATGTTTTAAAAAATCTAGGGAAAATGGAGAACGGAAGCGTCCTAGTGGGAACGAATGTATATATATATATATATATATATATATATATATATATATATATATATATATATATATATATATATATATATAAGACACTCAATACAATATATATATGTATATATATATTTATTATATGTAATATCTTAATGCATACCGTGCATACAGGATACTGTGCGAAAAAAAAAAATTTAGCTTCACTAACAAGATATATTTTTTTATGCCTTCACTTATAAAAAAAATTTTTTTTGGTCGCCTTCACTTATAAAAACTTTTTTTGTGTAGGCAAAGCCACGATCGTAACTATTGCCTAATAAATAAACGTAAACAATCGGTCGACCTTTGAAACCAGTTCGGGTTGAAGGAACTCATTGATTGAATTCAAATATGCAAATAATATACTAGACCAGATTTTCAATTTAAAGGCTAAAATTATTAAAGCGAAACATTTTTTTGGTCGTTAATTCTCAAATAATGAGTTTTCTTAATAAGTTTTTAATTGTTATTTATTCAGTACATGTTTCATATAGTATGTAAGATTATGTAAGTGACTCAACTCTACACTGTTTCTTTAACGACGGTAAAATTTTTATTTAGTGTTCAATACCTCAAACTATAGGATCTTTGTTGACCGTTTGTTCGTCAAGACCAAATATCTTGAAATCGTGTGGAGGTGATACCTCCACACGATTTCAAGATCACCTCCACACGATTTCAAGATCACCTCCACACGATTTCAAGAAAATGAATCATTAAAACAATTGTAATGAACAAAAGTTGGTTCTAAGTTATCGCAATCTATAGATACGAGCACTTATGTAATATATTATACTGCATTTTGTATGAAATTCGCCGTGTAATCAAAAAAGGTACTAAAGGTACTTGGAATTTTTTATACATATATGACAATGCATCTCTTGTGATTTAAATATTCTCTAAAAAATATTTGTTGCATGTATGTTTCTGATTAAGAAATTAGATTCATTAATTTTTTTAAAAACGAACTTGTGTCAAATCCCTCTTTTCTCCGCGTTTCTTCGGAAATCGAGACATTGTGAAGAGGAGACACTTCTAACGGATGCCATAGTGAAACCAAGGCAATTTAATATTGTTACACTCCTTTATATATGGGGTAACGACAAACTAATGTTAGACATAAAAATATCTAATTCAGATTTATGATTTATAAAATGCGTGTTGAGTAGTACAATCCGATGCTGATTTAACCAACCGGAAATCGAATCAATAACTATTCACATACACAATCTCTATTTTACTTTTTCTTAATAATAACATTGAATCCGTCATGCCACAGGGCTAAGAAGTTACGACTGAAGAACGCGACAATTTTGGCTGACCCTAGGTTCCCATGTTCCCTTTGCCTACCATTTCTTGTGGAACTCAGCAAGAACAAAAACAAAATAAATTGTATTTCATACATTTTGTACAGAATTTGTCGCAGAATTAAACATAGAATGCAGTAAACTTGTACAAGCCGAGGTCACGGTCGAGAGTCGGTCGTTATGTGGAGTGTGAAAAAGTTGCTACATTTTTCTCCTGTTTTAATACATTGAGTATCGTTATTAAATTTGTGACTCACCTGATTCTGTAATATTATGAAGCTGAAAAGTTTGTAGAGGCCTGACATGGTGCAGAGGTTGAGCGTGCGACTGGAAATGTGTGTTGTAGGTTTGATCTTTACTTGAGGATTAAAATATTTAATAGTTTAAGAGGCCTGTCGTGGCGCTGCGGCATAAGCGTGTGGCTATAATCGACAGATTCTGGGTTCGATCCCCAGTCGAAGAAATGAAATATTTAATATATTCTATTTAAAATATTTAATGTTTAAATGGCATAAGGCAAAAGCATTGAGTTCCGCCACTCAACACGCAATGCCTCAAATTCGGCGGAAAGTGGGGAACGGAATTGGAACGGAGTGTCTGACACTAGGTTACCAGGCTTCCTCTGCCTACCCTGCCTTGTGTGAAACAGCGTGAAGCTAAAAAAAAATTGTTTTAATTACTTACTTTGGTGACAGGGCGAAGCGCATTGAGTTGTGGCACTTAACACGCAATTTCTCTAGGATTTGGCGGAAAATAGAGAAAGGAAATGTCTTAATAGATTTGGAGTGTCTTATCACTAGATTCCTAGATTTCCTCTGCCTGCTATACTATAAAGGGGAAAAGTTTGTTTGCTTAAACATGTTTATTTCAGGAACTACTGATTTGAATTGCTCGTTCTCTGCAAGCTTAAATAATATAGAAATACTTTAAAATTCTGTTAAGAATAATGATTCTTAAATTTATCTAATTCAATAGGCTAAATCAAAATCTGGACACAAAGATTTTACTCAACATTATTTGTTTTTTTTTTAAGCCACTAGTCTATATTGTCTTAGAAAAATCTTTGATACACTTCGAACTTTTCACTCTTGGGATTAATATAATGGAATAGAAAAAAAGGTAAGAAAGAGAAAACTACATTGAGGTTTTTTCATCAGTTCGTCTCAAGATTTGTTCTGAACTAAAGTTAGAATTTTGTTTCCATTTTTATAAGTTCTGGCTGTATCATATATACATATAGTAGGATAGGCAAAAAAGCCTATTGCTAAGTTTCCCTTTTCCCACACACCGCCTAATTTTCGAGACATTGCATGCTGTAGCATCGGAGCTTAACGCTGCACAATGTCTTGATCAGAGAGAAAAATTAAAAAAATTGAAACTTTTGAAAGAAATCATGGTTTGGACGATTTCCAAAAATGTATATATATATTACTAAATATACGCCTTTTTTACTTTTTGCTGTATCCCATACACGGCAGTTTAGGTGGAGGGTAGGTACTTGGAAAACTAGCGTAAAAACATTTCAATCCTATTATGATATTTTCATTTTCCATTGCTGATTTTGAGATATTGAGTGAGTGGCGAAACTCAACACCTCGATATGCCTTATAATTAGAACAAAGAAGTTCAAATACTAAATATATCATTACCTTGAGTGTAAATCGAAGCTACAACCTGTCGTATTTACAGTAACACGCTTGTATCCCTGCACCATGATAGGCCTCTATAATATAGATTTTAAAACAATATGAAGTTGAAAGGCCATTCAATCAATAAAGAGATAATATATAATATAAATTGTAATATACGTTATGTTGTTAGCCTTGTAGAGAAGAATAAGGTCTTAGACCATTATTATACATTAGTTGCGTTGTTTTTGATTATAATAATTGGTCGTCATGGCATTACTTATTACTTCTCTATCTCTCTAACATCTCCTCCAATTCATGGATTTAAACAATTAAATTATATTTCTTAAAGAGGTCTTCACACTTTAAAGAATAATTATTGAAAATAATAAATAAATATAAACAAAAATATATTTTTTGACTATTTCATCCCGCTTTTGGCAGAATATGGCAGAGGGAACCTTGTGTGAGACACTCTGTTTGGCCGCTCTAACAAACGAACGAATTCTACTCCAGGCTTTGCGTTGTTAGGAAAGATGTTGTTGAACGAAGAAATAAATATATTAAATATTTCATATCTTCGGGTAGGGCCAAACCCACAATCTATAACCGCTGCGCCATGACAGGCCTCAATTTTAATAGTTTTTTTAAACACATCCCTGTTTTTCTACAACAGATAGAGTTCGAAAATTTTTGAAAAAAGAAATAGAAAATCTATACTATATACATTATGTACGTTAATTTAAGAATGGCGCTTGATTATTTTTAAATATTTGAAGTCATCATAGAACAATAGGACAACTGTTAATTTAATCGTTGTTTGATTGGGACATTATTATATTTAAGACAACATCTTCATATTCGGCTTTCTAATTATCATAGATAAAACGTGGCGTTGTACTCTCCTACTCATTAAGCAGTATCAAAACCTAGCAGACAAATGGGGAACGAGTCCCCTTTGACTACTCTGCTATTCGAAAATATATATAGCTATTTATATATTTTTCACTTAATTATCTGAACCACCACTCAACACGCAAAGCCTCAAATTCGGCGGAAAGTGGGGAACGGAAGGGTGAAAACAGGGTGTTTTAACACTAGGTTCCCGGGTTCCTTCTGCCTACCCTGCCTTGTGAGGGATACAGCGTGAAGCTTTAAAAAAAATCGAAAAAAAATATATTTGAACAATAGCAGGCAGAATTTGCTAATAAAACTTGTTGCGTTAATACATTTCGTTCCTTCATTTTCTATATATTTTCGAGACGGAACGCATAACGCTGCTCATATCAACAATGTGAGGAAATTAAATTAATTCATTCTCTCGAATATTATTTGAACCTCAAACCGTTGCCGTCAGTCCCATTGTGCGACACCACTGTGAAATAAAGGCGTAGTGAACCAACTCTCTATCCGCTATATATCACACAAAACGGACAGAAGAATTTTGGATCACTTAAAATTGTTACTAAGTACAAAATAACGATTAACACGAGCAAGTGTGATTGTCTATTGAAATGCGGTTAACCTTGTATGACTAATGCTAAACCAATACTCTACAAAGCAAGGACTATCCAAATATGAAATGAACAAGTTGATCATTGTTTCCTGAATTGGTACAGTTTGGTATAGTTTTGTTTGTTTCTTTATTTAGAGGTTGTATGGATTTGTAAACGTAATAAAAATAAGTTTTCGTCATTATTCTCAGTGTCTGCCTACAAATGAGTCGGTTGTCAAATAATAATAAGAAAAAGTTGTTCTGGAAATGAGTAAATCGGTTGATTTCTTCTACTCAACACGCAATGTCTTGAAGATTGGATGATGCGTGGAGAACCGACTGCCTAAAAACTATCTAATACCACTTATAATAATTATATCATAATTTAACTTGGCATTTATATATAGCTGAGCTGTGATATCGAGCTGGTCTGATGAAGGCCAGGACCTCAATGATGGAACTCTTTAGAGATTACCAGTAAATTGTAACTTAGACCCATATAATTTATAACATAAAAAATATTCTATACTTTATGGCATTTGGTATAAAAGCCTATGTTTTGTGTTTAAGCTATATTTCTTAATAAGCTGACATCATGGTTATTTTATACAATACGTTGTATGTAATTACTTTATTTGCCATACTTTGGCGTGGAATAGCCGCCATAAAATGTTTCTCGTTTCAAAACCTTCATATCTTCTCTGCTTGTGCTCAATTGGAGAGGTCAAGATGAACGTGATTTTTGCACTTAACATTGTCAAACAATACTAGTAATGTACCCGAGTATATTATACCAAATAGTCTTCACTTCACTTTTATTAAGCAAATAGCAGGGTAGGTAAAGGGAACATGGATACTTAGCATTAAATCTCCATTTCTCACTTTTCTCCGAATTTCGAAAGCATCGCGTGTCAAGTGGCCGAAGTCTACGCCGCGGAATGTCTCGTTTGAACATATCAAAAATATTAAATATTTCATTCCCAAGAGTGGTAATCGAACCCACGATCCGTGGCGTCCACGACGATGGATTGTGGCTGTGCCCCAGTGTTACAACTCGCCTACTTTATTTTAATTGTTGCTCATTTTAAGTATATATTTTTTAAATAAATGTATATATTAAGCTTGTTTTGGTTCAGCAGAACAGTATCTGATAGACGCACTCAGGAACTCGGGTGACTCGAGTTACGTTGACACGATGAAGGCAATTTCATCTGTAATAAGACAAAGCTCGGCATTAATTCCGCTAATCAATAGTATAATAATAAATCAAACTGGCTATCACCAAAATTATATGTTTTAAATATATATATATATATATATATATATATATATATATATATATATATATATATATATATATATATATATATATATATATATATATATATATATATATATATATATATATATATCTATGTGTAAATAAAAACATATTTGAGATAACTGTAATAATATTTTGCTTTAATATAATATTTTACTAAACAAGGCATTAAAAACATAAATACTAGAAAACCGGTCTAGAAATATCATAAGAAGATTTCAATTCTACACTAAAACAACAAGTCAAAGAACTAATAAATTATATAACGTCGTTTACTAAATTATTTTATAAGCACAAATGTGTATGATACAACTTCACGCTGCATCCCACATATGGCAGGATAGGCAGAGGGTACTTGTAAACTTAGTGTTAAGACACTCCTGTCCATTCCCCACTTTCCTCCAAATTTGAGGCATTGCGTATTAAATGGCGAGTCGAAATCAATACGTGGAACAAAAAAATCATGACTTAAGAATGATCCTCAAAGATTTTCCTTACCTTTCCCGTAAAAACAAATAAATTTTCAGTGGAAAATTCACAGCACTGTCTAGTACACAACTAAGAAAGAAAGATATTGCTCAGTTCAAACATTTTAGACGCCAAAGGGCGGGTTTCTTCTGACACGCCCGCGACCGATAAGCACAAGAAAGTATTACTTTGATGTTATTGGCTTTCAAAGGCTGAGAGAGCGGTGTGTCACCCTCGTTGTTTGACAATATTTATGTGACCTGGTTTTCTCAGGTGTAAATTGATGGTGCTACAGTTGGGTATAATACCTCCAGAACTGTTTTTAAGCAAGCATTTAGATAATACGTGGTGTTAAATTGATCAACACGCAATATTTAGTAAACATTTCTATGCAAAAAGGTCCATTGCCTAGAGGAAATACATATTATATACTCAGTTCCCCATATACCTTCCAATTAAAGCTAATATTGTTAAAAAGCCTTATTTTAAAAATCTTAATTTGCTAGCAGCAATGATTGTATTAGCACGATGTAGATATAAGTTAAGATTATTTAGTCGCAAGCCACTTTTAGGTTATAAATGAAAATGAAAAAAACTGAGTGTCTTACCACTAAGCTCCCAAATTCCTTCTCTCTATCCTACTATTTGCGGGATATATCTTAAAATTAAAGAATTTGCCCGTAAGCAAAAATATATATAAGTATATATTTCATTGAAATTAAAATATTAAGATGTTGTAATATATCATGCAATTGGTTGGCTGGTCCTAACTCTTTATCAACAGCATTTAAGAAAACAAATTACGAATATTCTTGTCCAAGCTATCAATGCTTTTAAATCAAAATATCTCTGCCCAAAAGAAAGGCCAGGGCGGATCATAAACTGCCTAACTCTAATGAATAACGATAAAACCAACAAATGAAAGGCCGACGATCATAAATTCGCACAATGTCAATACCTTCATTGTTTTTCCTATAATCCTGATGACGTCCCTTTCAATCCGTTGCGGATCCAGTTTATAGCAGTTTGAATCGCTTTGTACCGACTTTGGAAAACGGGAGGTTCAATTTGAAATTTTATCATTTAAATAGTGGATTCAATATCTTGCCGCTGTCGCTGTGTCAACACGTTGTGTACAAGTGTCTAGTGTAGTAGAAAAGTGTCACATTTTTAATATCAACAGTTTTCGTTTGAACATCTCACACCATTAACGTACACTTAAAATTGATACTACTTAGACACAAAAAATCAGTACAGGTGTAATCAGTACATATATGTATGTATGTTTGACATTTACGTCAGAATGTATGTCATAGTCTATTTGTACAATTATACTATTAGAAAATAGGTATAAATTTATACAACTTGCACTATCTTTGTCAACTAATACTGTAATAGGAGATTTTCACATGAAATTGAAAAATTTTGAAAACATTTAGAAAAAACATCTTTACATCATTTTAAAGGAATTGTGGCCATATTTACGCTGAAGCATAAAATACACCGAAAGTATTTTCAGATAAGTTTGAAAAACAAATGAAATTTCATCGAAGCTTAAAGCTTAGAGCTTCGTATTTGTGTGAGACTAAAATACTTGTTGATTTTACATTTTTATTTTACTTTTTATATAAAACATTTTTTCTGCTGTATCCGACACGTGTATCTGACACTCACCCACAGATAACCAATGGACTTAGTTGTAAGACATTATACCCATAAAAACATTTCCAGAAATACTAAATTTAAAAACGTATAAAAACATTTCCAGAAATTCGCAGAATTCTTGAAACACTGAGTGGCTAATCACAAAACTTTTTTACCAGAGCGAGTAAATGAAAGCAATAAATATTATATTTTCTCGAGTCGGAATCGAACGCACATCCTATCGCTTTTATAGAACCCACTGTACCACCACTGGCCTCGTTCTGATCAGTTTAATAATTATTGTCTTGTGTTATTCTAGTCTACCTCCACGTAATGACGCGGGCGAAGCCGCCAGAAACATTTGTATAAAGTAAATGATTTCGAACTAAACCAAAATGTTTTCATGGTATTTTTTTATTACAATGTTCTTTCTGTACTTTGCAACTTATTGTCTGTTTTCAGTTTCACGTCTGATTACAATCCATCTGCCGCTATTGTAGTAGTCTCTTTGGCTGGTCTTTGTTTTTCGTTTCAATAACGCCTATATTGTTTTGTTCTACCATTTGTTTATGGCAATTTGTAACTTTCAACCCCCGGCGCGAAACAAGAGGTTGTTACAAGTTTGATACCGATTTTTATGTAGTTTTTTTGAAAAGCTAGTTTTTTTATCGTGTTTTTAATGTATGTTTGGTAAAAATCAGTCTTACAATTTGAAAAGCAACTGCTCTTTTCCAAAATAAGTTACTTTCTGATAGATGTGTCCGGGGGATTTTCCTATAATTTTTAATTTATATGTGTGATTAGCGGGCTTATTGAGTATTAGTTCTTTTATCTTCTTTGTTTTTTTTTTGTTAGAAAAAGTAAAAGTAAAACTTATTGAGGTGTTCGTGGTCCAGCACGATGTATGTAAACGCGTTGGTTATCAATTCGGTTCGTTCAAGTACATTTTCTAAGAATGTTTTAACTACTTTTATAAGTTTACGTAACGTAACGAATGAGTAGAAAGCTTTATTTTAAACTACTTTTAGTATGGTTAGTTACAGACGCACATTTATACCACTGCGTTTCTACTTGATACATCTATACTTTTAAAGCTCGATATTTTATTGCTACTTATACCTCGATACTTTTATTGCTATAGCAATACTATAGAACAAAAGTTTTTATTGTTTTGTTATTCATCGGTTTTAGGTACAGCTGTTGAGCGTAGCTTACTATAGTTTAGCAGTTGCAAAAGTGAAAAACATTGGAGGCGGGCAGTATTATACAATATATATATATATATATATATATATATATATATATATATATATATATATATATATATATATATATATATATATATATATATTTCAGTGATGGGGGTGGCCGTACGTAGGGGTGAGAAATGAAAAAAAAAAACTTTATCGAGCGCGTCAGATTTTCGAAGGGGATGTTAAGTGAACCTAAAAAAATGCTCTTATATAATAATCTAACGATTTGGATGTAACGCAAAGTCATGTCCTTTATTAGAATGTGCAAAAAAAATTGGTCATTTTGAAATACTCAAGTGCGTCAGATTAAGATATATATGGTTCATCTTGATGCCTTAGACGTGCTGTCTCTTAATCTGACAATTATCTAGAAGGATTTGGCTAATCTGATGATTAAAAAATTGTTGTTTTGTATTTTTTTAAAGTATTGCACTTAATTATTTGAAAAGTTCAGGAAATAGCATGCAAATGAGAAAGTACATGTTTTTTTAAAGCAGAATAGTTATATTTATAAGAAAATTATTATAAAAAATTAAATTTTATAGAGTATTTTTTTTAATCATCTTCATCGGTAGAATCTTCTTCCTCCTCTGGCAAAATTTCATCCTCAGATTGCGTAATGCGTATAACCGATAGAGAAAGAGTGAGAGAGGAATAGAAGCACGGAGAGGGAAATATAGGCATCACGTAACTGCATGCATTAAAGTTTATCGATGAATTTTTGTTGCTTGGGCTTGCAGAAATTGTCAGGTTATATATTTTTCGTAATCTTTGAATTATTCCGTTCTAATATATATATATATATATATATATATATATATATATATATATATATATATATATATATATATATATATATATATATATATATATATATATATATATATATATATATATATAAATATAAAATTTTGTGCTAAGACACGCTTAAGTGGACAAAGTTATATAACTGTTCAACACGTATTGTACAGATTTAGTAATTACAAATAGAGAATGGAATGTCTAGACTAATTTCTCTGCCTGTTCTTTTTTATGGAAAAAAGAGTGCGTCTCTTTAAGTTACCCATATTGTATTAACGTGGAAACGTTATTATATAGCAATGTTATCAGGTCTGCCTAAGGAACTGCACATTATTACACAGAGTGCTACTTATCCAGGTAGTACTTATCCACACAAATAAAAATATCCAGAATAAATTGGTAAAATAGATGATAAAGATCGAGACCTGCCGTGGCACAGGGGCACAAGCGTGCGGCTGTAACCGACAAGTTCTGGGTTCGATCTCCAGTCGAGGAAATGAAATATTTAATATTTTCAATTTAAATATTTAATGTTTCATTTCTTTGCTCTGGTAATAAGGCAAAGCGAGGCGTTGAGTTCCGCCACTCAACATGCAATGCCTCAAATTCGGCGGAAAGTGGGGAACGGAAGTTGCACGAAGTGTCTTTACACTAGGTTCCCGGGTTCCCTCAGCCTACCCTGCCTCGTGCGGGATACAGCATGAAGCTAAAAAAATATATGATAAAAAGTAATTAAATAAACTGTCTTTTCCTTATCCATTTCAAAATGTGGACTAACTAATGGCGTTAGTTTTGTAGAACAGCAACTAGCAGCAAAGAGATACAAAATAAACTAAAACTCCTTGACA